>SNQN01003355.1:25456-36534 GCA_008642245.1 Bassia scoparia | reverse complement strand
ATAGATTATTCTCCTATATCTGCCCTTATACTGGCATAAAAGCTTAGTATTACTATCCATTTAAGCCACTGCAGTTTTGGCTTTTGTTAAGGCAAGTATATATGCCTCCCATGCAGATTTGAACTCTGTTGAGGCTCTTTTCCATTGAAGAAGCATGTCTCTATGGTTGGTTATGCAAGGAGTCTTGCAGGGCCCTTCAAGAGTTGGGCAGCCAAGGCTTCTTGATGTAGTTCACTGGCGTAGAGTCAAAAACTTCAAAGGACCTTTAATCTCTTTAGATTATTAACATGCACATAGAGCAGCTTGAATGTGTGCAATGTTAGCACAATATCTCTGAACTTAGGATTAAGATCATGAATTTATGAAACAAGGCTTCCTCTCAGAATGAGCCAAATAGGAAGAAATAAGCAATGGACATGATCAAATCACCTTAGGTAAAAGTGAGCCGCACAGCGAAAAGCAGATACAAGTGTTTTCATAACCCTATCGCAGAAAAATCCTTGATCACCTCCAGTTGTTATTCCAAGTGAATAGCCTCCCATAACCGATTACATTCTTCAATTACAGAAATAAGAGTCTTTCCGTAAGGCAAGATAATCCTGGGTCTACAAGAAGACCCACCTTCCTTTAGCAGCAAGTAAGTCCAACACTCACTACACACCAAAATGTCACAAGTGCTAGCAATACTGCAGGAGAAACGGCTTCACTCCAGTAATCATTAAAAACAAAGAGTACACAAACACCATTGAGTGTATATAGGATATACTACAAGGCAGTGATGTTAATTCAGAGAAAGTAAAAATAGTCCTACAGTGTGACAATTGAGCAGACACAGTCAAATAACATCCAGAAATACAACACCAAGAAGATTCTCCTAGGATGAATGTGGCAAAAAAGCTTGGACACCTAGAAATTTCCAATGGAGCTACCTAGCAAGATGCAACTGAAACCTCCGGAGATGATCATCCTTCTCATTTAGCTTGTTTAGCAATGTCATTCGCCCCTAGTGTTCATATCCTTATTCCATAATTGGTATGCAGGATTCCCCTCTCCACAATTTCAACTGAATATTTAGCAGCATGCCTATTAATTCAGAGGTCAACAACCATTATCAAACTCACGGGAGGAGTAGCAGAACCACCTTGGTGTAGCCTTCTGAGTCATTGTTGAAATCAACTTCTGCTCGCACACTCCACATGAGCGCAGTCTCATAGGCAGAGGGCATGAGATCGTCCATGCAGGCATAGATAGCAGTAAGCCTCAGGCCATAGCGGCTCGCTAGTGGTGTAGTACCAAGAGAGACAACTGCTTAGGCCTTAAGAGCACGTTGAACCCCTAGCATTTTCATAGTATGACAAGGTACCTTCTGCAATCCAGGTGCAAGAGGGCCTCCATGTCATCCACATTCATCAAGCACGGCAACACTTCATTTCAAACAAAATGAATCAGGTAAAAGTTTATCTATTCAACATCCACACATCGAGAAAAAGAAGTCTTCCTTGTGCAAACGTAGCATTATCAGCTTACGACAAATAAGAAACAACGCCCCCCCCCACCAAACGAACTCTTAACATTTCCCCAATATCAAATAAGTTGAGTGACTTAACTCCAAATAGGAAGGTTTTGAGAGGAAGTAAGTCATGGAATCAGTTTCATAATGAAGGTTTGAGTCAAGAAATCAGTTTGCAGGGCTTAGTCATATCATTGGAATGCAAGAATAGTCCCGATTCAAGAGCTACCTTATTATCTTTGTCATTCTAATTTTAGAAACATAAATGGTTTAGGATGAAATTCTGAGCTTTCATTAAGTATTGGCACACATATATTGAGGCAAACAAATGGTGAGGATTAAGACATGAATTAAGTTAAATTCTCACGGAACATATGTTGTTCCTGCCATTAAACTCTAAACGTAGTTCACATTCCATTTCGTATGCACTCAAGCCTGTCTAAAGTGACACATTCATAAGAAATATAAATACAAAACAGCTTCCTCGTACGGATCTATATCAAAATCAGTTTAATTCCAACACACTACTACTTGCAAATTTATGACACATAGTGAGATATTGAGCCCAGATATACAAATGTAAGATCTTGAAACTCAGTTGTTAGCGATACTGCGCACACACGGTGTGAAGGGAACTAGAAAGTCGAATGCAGAGGACATTAATCTAAACACATATTATTAGGTTGGCATCTCGCTCCTAAATTGCAGCTAGTGAGTCTTCCCTTTCTTCAAAAGATATATAGGCCGATTACGACTTGACTTCATACTGCACTGTGTTGTCTTGTTGTTCATCATAATCAGATTGCGTTCTGCACCTATAATAGAGACGTCCTCAACATTAGTTTGAGTATCAGAATTCAAAAGGCCTAAACGATTTGACTTCAAAAATCAAATAGTACTACTCCATCTTCATTCTTCTTTGTTCACGGTAGTTTTAGCATAAATGAAGGTGCGGGAAGTAGACAAGTACGCACAAGCACATGACTTGCCTTGCTCCACATCGAAGGTGCCAACATTGACAGCCCCAACACTATGCTACTAAACCTCTCTTAAAGTCTTTGTTGAAAGTTTCGATCAACACTATAACTAGACAGAAAACAAGCTCTACACTGTCTGAACACTGTCTACAGCTTCTAAGAATTCCGTCGTTCTAGTTCATGTAGACCCTTGCTGAAATACTTTCGTCTCCGATTCGGGTCCAACCGTCAAAGTACATATATCTAGTATTTGCCTCCTTATCCTTGTACGTGATCACAGCCTCCAAGTAGGTAGTTTGGAAATCGGTTGATTACATGCGACAACAGCTAAATAATAAATTTCACTGATGCATTTAAAGTAATTTACATAATTAGGCAAATGCTCGTTACTAAAACCAATAACGAAATGGAACACATCTTAAAGGGCAAATATAATGATGATAGCCCATAAATCACTTGCTGTGATTATGTTATGTTCTTTTATTATGTCAAATCTATATTTTTGACTTGTGAAATATCAATTTCAGCAACAAATCCTTTTAATAGCACATTCTACGCATTCTATAATTAACTAATTTTAACAAAAATTGTCATCATTGACATGTTAAACTTCATACAAAAACCGTACAATTGACAAGTAAAATAAAAAGGAATGATGTATAACAATAAATACAGCGTAGTAATTCCAAAATAACATCAGTATTTCTAATTTTCGAGCAATATTGAGGTAGTTTGCTATATCGTTTAAAATTCACAACGATTCTTCATGATAATGACGAAGTAAAATCTCTCAAGACAATTGTTGATCTCCTTAAGTTTTGATGATGAACAACATACAGAAACAGATGATTAGTATGATATAGTGGTATATGGGAAAGCTGGTTTGTATTTTTCTAGACAAGTTTTAATATTTATTGTGAAATAATTTTGAAAACTTAATGTTTGTTTACTAGTGGAAAACTGATACATGAAAAGCTCATTCACTGGTAGAACATAGGCTGTTTTCCGTATGTGAAGAAACAGTCGATAATTTGTTATTGCAGTTAGTTGTTTTATGTGCATATAGATTGTTCCAAGACTTGAAGTGTGAACCTTTCGAAGACATTCGAAAAAGAAGATGTTGTCAAATAATTGAAGAAATTGAAGGAGATTCAAGTTCTTGAAGATTATAAGTTCGAGATTGTAATTAGAGTTTTTATTTTTAGGATATTCATTAATATGCTCTTGTAGTATGATTGAATGGTAACGAACCAAGTGTCTAAGTGTTTTGAGTATGTTTATGAATTCTGGTAGCAAAATTTGGAACATAATCATACACATCAAGGATAAAGCTGGGAACCAGTTGTGTCCTGAATGGAATATGGCTGCGGTTTTGAAAAAGGTTTTCTAAAATATTTTAAAGGAATATTTTTGAAAAGATATTTGACTGGAAATATAGATGAATGTTATATGCCTAATCTGGAGTATATATCTTGTTCGTTAAATTCCTTAGGATAAAGTCGAAAGATAAATATTTCCATAAAACTATCTGCTTGTTTGGCACAAATGATTTATGGAACTAGGGTATGTCAATATACTATAAATTAACTCATACTTCTATTATCCAAACTCCTCTACGGATAAAAAGAGCATAATATTTTGAGAGAAACCAAAAGCAAATCATATATTAGTCATACACGACATTAGTCGAGCTTAAACCAATCTCTTAATTGCTTTCAGAAAGTCAATTCATAAGAGAGAGATTGCTATGTAAAGCATTCAAACTGAGGGTTGAGCCGGTGGAGTGTTTGTGAGTCAAACAAAGTTGACTTACGAGTGTGAGTCGATGCACATTCAGAGTTGAGTGTGGGGTGTGCTGGTTTCGGCGTACGGGAAACAATAGAGTAGCAAGTTCTTTGTTTCGGAGTAGATTAAGTAGAACTAGATAGGAGGCGTAGCCCAGAGTTGGGTGAACTCGTTAAATACTTGTGTGTCATTATGTTTATTTTTCACTGGTATAGACCAGCCAAGGTTCCTCATTATAAGTTCGAAAGCAACAAAATTAGGCTATAGTCAACATATCATTCACCCACCTCTTGAGTATTATAACCTTCAATTGGTATCCGAGCAAGATTCTTGGCAAGAGTACATCTAGAGAAGTCAAGCATGATACTCAAGAATTAGGTGCGATCGGTATGCAGCAACCACCAACACACAAGAAAAATTGGCTTCGGCCGACCACGATTACGATCGATATGTCGTAAGGTCCGCGATAAGGTCGTACCGTTGTCGAATAAATTCGTGTAATCGCAAAAATACCGACGATTATAGGTCGGTAAGGGTATACCGACGATTACCGACCGATCACGACCGATATCATCCGATATTTTTGGAGGGGAAATTATTAAGTTATCGACGTTTTTTCGTCGTATACGATGATTTAAAATCGGTCGAAATAGCCGACGACAAAACGTCGGTAACGATTATTCGCTCCAAAATGGAGGGAACATGGAGGGATTACCGACCGAAAGGTCGGTGGTATACCGACCGATTTTACTTCGGTCGGTATATTCCGACCGCCTTTTCGGTCGGTAATCACCAATATTTTTTTTTTTAATTAAAAACCATACCGACGAAGTCGGTTGGTAATCAGTCGATCATTTATTTTAATTTTTAATTGTCATTACGACGTATTTGGTCGGTATCACTCAGATTTTTTTTTTAAAATCTCCAGTTCATATGAATAAGATTTTTGTATAACAATGTAATATAAAAGGGGCAGGAAGTTGTACACATAGTTTGTAATAAAAATAATCTCATATTCTGACTTGCTTTGAGAGCTTTGCTCAGGGCTGAGATCAATTGCAGTATGCATACACAAGCATGTCGAATTCTAAATGTAAGGCGGGTGACTCATAATACTTCGTATTAATAACATATAAATAATGGAGACAGTGTTACGCCACATTCAAAATTTGTAAACTAAATCTTCTCTGATTACAGAACTATCTCCATGCAAAATTTACAGTGGTATCAGAGTACATGCTAAGAATTAAAGGATGGCATTGGCACTTCCCAAGATATCATTGCTCCGACGTCAAAGATTGTCACTGCTTATGAAAGGCACCAGTTCATTTATAATGGGAATATTCATCTTTAGACATCAAGCAATGTGATTTCAAATGTGCATCTTCTGTTTTCAACTGGCAGTGAGTAACAAATATAGATTCAAGTTAGGGGGCCAAGAGAGTATTTTGATACTCAAAAAGTATACAACGAATGAAGGAGCAAGCAAATTGAGTAAGTAGGGCATCAAGACAAAATGTGAAACTCTTAAATAGTGACAAATGATTGAAGCTTCGAAATGTAAAGATGCAGATGCAATAAAAACCATGACATGTGAACAGCAGGTTGGTCAGGGTCACAACTCATACATAATATGTTTTGGCCTTGGGTTTACTAATTAAAACAGAATTCTCAAAAACAAAGAATTATCGAAAAGAAAACAATATCAAAGATAGGAAAATAAAAAGGGAAAGTAAGACTTGCGGGTTAATTTAAGCATTCATTTTTAAATTGGATGTTTCAGATCTCAGGCAGTTGGAATACAAACCTTATACGTCAATTTGTTTTTGCTTTTTCTAAAGCCAACCAAGAGAAACTCTGAAATCAATCACCAAACTATCACAACAGATAATTTAGGGCAGGAATTTCTGTATTCACAAAGACTTCTATGCCGAGGAGAGAATAACTTGATAACCCTCTCTGAACTTTCTCCAAACACTCTCTGTCACTCATTAAGCTCCTCTTTCTGAAAGTCACAGAGAAACAATCAAGACAAGTCAAAGCAATGCAGTAATAACAAAAGATAGCACACAAGCAAATAAAGGGGAAAATTAAATAAATAAATAAATAATAATAATAAATAAATTAAAGCATGAAAATAACTTCCGAGTAGGCATAGTGGGATGTAAATCATCAGAGCATCATGTTAGAGTGTCGTTCCTTTGGACAGAGCCTCTTTTTCTGGTAATTGATCTCTGGAGAGTGTGATCTTCTTCCTCCTCCTTCTTTTCTTTTCCTTTTCTTCCTCTACTCTTCTTCTTCTTTTTCTTCTTTCCTCTCTTCTTCCTTAAACTCTTCTTCTTCTTTTCTTCTTCTCCTCTTCTCGGATGCCTGCCAAAAATTCCATATTTCATAAATAAAATTAGACTGAAGAAGGTGATGAATTTGTTTTTACATGTACAATATTTTTGGATGTTGTGCATGCAAAATTTCTTTTGTTCATAATATTAAAATTTAATTTCATTGCTATAAAACAATCAAAACTTCAATGAGCATTAAGAAGCTAAAGAGGAAGGAATGGCATGACTTTGTGTTCAAGTCCCAATAAGCTACATATCCAGATACTAGTCATATCATTCAAACTAGGATTCATGATGATATCAATAATTTGCAAATGAATATGAGCGTACATGTCTGGCATCTGAGACTCTAACATAAAAGGGATAGGAGAATGTTCTCTTGGACCCTGGGTTGTTATCAATTCAGCTCAGGAAGCTGTGTGGGCTCTCATGCTAGGATTCTGTTTGAATTTGCAGAAGTAACTAAATTATCATAACATTATTCTTCCTAGCTATTCCATACTTACATTCATGCATGAACTCTTTCATCCAAATTTCAGTTATACAGTATGATGTTTAATACACAAACAAGGATTCCTAGTAGCATTACCAGGTAAGAATGATAATACTAATTCAAGCAAATATAAGAAGCACAAGTAAACACAAGCGTCATCTTCACAACCCAAACAATCAAACAAACGTTAAACCTAATCATTCAAATCCAAGAATCAAAGCATTACAATAAATCAATCAAAACATAATGATGGAAGAATCAAGCAGTTTAACTTGTAACTGCAATGTGAGAGTAAAAACGTAATAACTTATTGTGATCTTCAAATGATGGAGGCTCAGATCTGGGAGTGAGGTAGAAGAAATACAGTGGAAATTACAAACGACCAAATATGCTTAAGAATAAATCCTTAAGATGCCAGAAAACTCGATCGAAAATAAGCTCCAATTACCCTTGTTTTCGAACCAAAACAACAGATATGTTCTTACATCTTCTTACACAACACAACCAATGCTTGTTCTGTGCAAACTGCAAAGTTATCTATTCCATACGAGTCTTAGCATAAGGCAAATAGCGGAAGACGAAGTTCGAAATATCTTGACAGTGAGATCAGAATCTACAGTTTTCAAGCACTTACTGACCAATGATTTACAGAAAAAAAGGTCTCAGGCAAGTCTATAAAAGCTCGAGTCTAAGACGTTCTTCCACTGCAGTTCTCTGGATGCGTCCATTTTTGGAGAATGAAGATTGTAATCTGGTTGATTCTCTCTTACTAAACACTGCAAGATTAATATCCACATATCCAGAGTTTCTGTGTGCATGTCAGAGATAAGAGAATTAGTCGAATGTGTAATGTAACATTACCATGATTTTGTAAAATAGCACATTGGAGCCTGCACAAGCAGAAAAATAGACTAAATGTGCATACCTTTGGATGAAGTAAACCTATTCTGGGTAAGCTGAGGTCACGCCCCCCTAAGGCGGGGCGAAGCCCTACACATGCCCTGGTTTATTGCTCATCCAAGTACCATGCCATAAGAAATGTCTGCAAATTGCATTAATCTGGTGAAGAACAGATTTAGGAAAAATAAAAATTTGACACCAATAAACACAAATGGACATGAGGACTACATTGACTAATTGTAGCCTAGCTCCATAGGATAAATGTCTGCTACTCCACATTTTAATCTTTATGCACATTTTGTCAATCAATAGCTCACAATCAGAGGCCTTGAGCTTCTTTGAAGAGATAGGTACCCCCAGATACCTAAAAGGGAGAGTTCCAAGCTTAAAGCCAGAGAAATTAGCAATTCGATCTCTCCTTATGTTCCTGTGCCATACCAGTCAAAAAGATCTCAGACCTCTCAGGGCTAATGCCCAGGCCTGTGGTTTGTGAAAAAATTCTCAAGCACCCAATAAGCATCATAATAGAATCAACATCACCATGAAAGAAGAGAAGTACATCATCTGCAAAGCAAAGATGATTCATCTGAATTTGCCTGCATCTAGAATGAAATTTAAATTCAGGTCTATCACCCACTCTCTTTAACAACAGAGAAGCATATTCCATACACAAGGTAAATAGTAAAGGGGAAAGGGGGTCCCCTGCGTTAAACCTCTCTTAGGAGTGAGAAGCTCACTAGGGTTACCATTAAGCAAAATAGTAAACCTAGGAGTGGTGACACATGTCATGATGAGATTAATGAAGTTTGAAGGAAACTGCAGCTACTGCAACATTTCTTGAATGAATCCCCATTCCATAGTGTCATATGCCTTCCTAATGTCAAATTTGATCAGACAACAAGCTTGCACCTGACTAGGCTTGTAGATTTTGACAAGCTCCTGGCACAACAGCACATTATGCAAGATATTCATGCCTTTGATAAAAGCTCCCTGGTTTGGACTAATTATCTCAGGAAGGACTTGATTAAGCTTTTCACAAAGCAGCTTAGTAATACATTTATAGATTGTGGAGCAACAAGCTATAGGTCTGAACTCACTAACTGCACTAAGAACCCTAACCTTAGGAACCATAGTGAGAGTAGTGACATTAACCTCCCTCAAAAGCTTCCCAGAGGCAAAAACATCTAAAATAGCAGCTGTCACATCACCACCTACAATGTCCCAAACAGCCTTGAAGAAAGCACTATTATAGCCATCAATCCCTGGACTTTTAGTCATAAGAATAGACCAAATAACCCTCTTCACATCTTGATTGGAAAAATTCAAGCGCAACTTATCACACAAGCCAGGAGACATTAAAGGACCTAACTGGACCACCTCCATAATAACATCACTCCTAGCAAGTCTGCACCTCCCAAGAACATTCTGATAAAAATCCATAAAAGCTGCACTCACCTCAGCAGGACTATTCACCCAAACTCCTTGATTGTTACAAATGGCATTAATAGAATTCCTCCTATATCTGCCCTTAATACTAGCATAAAAAGCTTAGTATTACTATCCCCATCCTTAAGCCAATGCAATTTTGCTTTTTGTTTAAGCATAGTATTATATGCCTCCTATGCAGATTTGAACCTTTGCTGAGCTAATTTTTCCATTGAAGCCAAGGCAYAGTCTCTAGGTTGGTTATGCAAGGAGTCTTGCACCTCCTTCAAATGAGTCTGGGCAGCCAACTCTTCTTGATGTAGTTCATCCTGGCCCCTAGAGTCAAGAACCTTCAAAGGTCCCTTTTAATCTCTTTAGATTACTTAACACTTGCAACATAGAGCAGCCTGAATGATGTTGCCAATAAGTAAGCACAATATCCTTGAACTTAGGATTCAAGATCCAATGATTATGAAACCTAAAAGGCTTCCTCTCAGAATGAGCCAAATAGGAAGAAATAAGCAATGGATAGTGATCAAAATCCACTTCAGGTAAAAAGTGAGCCTCAGCAGCAGGAAAAGTAGATGACCAAGCTTGGTTTTCCACTAACCTATCTAGCTTGGAAAAAATCCTCTGATCACCCTCCTGTTTGTTATTCCAAGTGAATAGCCTCCCATAAGATTTAACTTCCTCCAATTGACAGAAATCAAAGCAGTCTTTCATAGGCAAGATATCCTGGCACTACTACAAAAAAAGGCTAAGAGACCGGTTAAAAAAGGCCAAAGAGACCGCAATATAACCGGTCTCTAGGTGAGAGGGCTCTTAGGTAAAGAGACCGGATATTTATTGCGGTCTCTTAAATCAATCAAAGAGACCGGTGTTAAGTAAAACCGGTCTCTTTGATCAATACCAAAGAGACCGATTTTCACTGTATAACCGGTCTCTTTGATGCATGTAAGAAACCGGTTATTTACAATAACCGGTCTCTTTGATGTAATTTTTTTTTAAAAAAAAACAATTAATTGGGAATATGGATATTTCATATTCCCAATTAAAATGTTCTATGAATTTTTGTTAGTTGTCATAACAAAAATTCAAATTTCAAATACTAAAAGCCTTTTGTTTAACTTGAATGCATACAAGTTCTAATAATAATAATTCATACTCCATTAGTCATTTAAAAATCTAAATATATAACTTTAACACTTGTAAAAGAAACATTTTAACAAATTTTAATACAGAGTAATTTGAAAAGTAATTACAAAGTAAAATGCATCAGCTTTGAACTCTATAATATTTGAAGTTAGTCTTGTAATTCTTGTTTCCTTTCTTTTCGACGAATAGCCTGATTCTTTCAGCAACACGCAACTTCCTGACTCTATGTTTTCATTCCTAAAGTGAAAATTCAAGGAACAAAATATATTAAAATTTACACAAATTCTGCTCAAAAAAATATTTACACCTAAATATAGAGATGAATACAGGATACTTGAAATATAAAATATAGAAATGAAATATAAGATATAAAATTAGTGACAAACATAATTTCACTATGAATCAGCTTCAGATTATACCTCATCTATTTTCAAATCTTCATACTTTTGTATTAACTGCAGCATCATCCATCACTCGTCTACCCCACCACCGCT
>SNQN01003354.1:15056-62193 GCA_008642245.1 Bassia scoparia | reverse complement strand
AAAAGCGAAGTTCAAAGGTCCGACGTCCGTTTACAATTGCATGACTCAACAAAAACGTAACGCCTAACGATTTTAGTTTACAACCACTTCGACAGTACAACGCCTAAGGAATGATCACCTTGCTATATGAGGATTGTTACATGACTCAATGACTTGTTTGTTATGTATGCAAAGCTAGGGTCCTTAGTCTAAAAGCACGTAGCACGTTGTCACGMTAGCATGATCCCTATATGCAAAAGAAAAAACAAAAGTCCAGCCACCTAGAGTCAGTTGYTAYGTTATCGAACARGTTAGTCCGAGTGTCCAAGAGGGTCCCATGACTAGGATCAGAACGGTCCTTAACACATCTAGCCCGCTGTGATGTTCAAAGGAGGTCTAAACCATTACGGCTTTGTAAGGCACGCAGCCGCGCGTCATGGTGGGGATGGGCCTCAAGCTTAAGGTTTGGTTACATAGGTAGTGCACCAACGCCAATCTTAAGCGAGCCCCCCCGGTCTTGTCTCAAATGTAGAACACACTTATTTGAGACGTGATGCCTAAAAAAAGGAAACTCAGTGCCAACGACCTAGGTTCTGTGTAATGCAGGATGCCTAACACAATGTCRTCTTAAGGACACAAAAATCGCATAACAATTCGAGTAATGCCCACACATCACTAAAGGTAACAGCTTTATTGAAGTCCCCAGTCAAGTCGCCAGAAAACTTTATGGGCGCCGAGGCGTCACTGGGYCGGACTAGGTCCGGTCCCTCTGCTCCGGGGGGTACAATTTAAGGGGGCTCGGTTTGTTTGCTAGAATTGAATTCTTGCCTTTTGCATATTATGAATATGCCAGAATGGGTGTTTTATACTGCGAATATGAGTAAAGAAATCGCCACGCACTTCTTTTGGAACTTGCGGAAACCCGTTTTTAAGCTTGCCTATAATTGCATAAAGCAAGCGAAGACTCCATTCTAGTAGTGCACAAAGGTCTGGATTACGGGACAAGGGTAGGGTGAATAGTGCAACAGCACCCCCCTCGCGATCTAGCGACCTCTACTCAGTTATTCCGTTTCATTGTCCAAAAGACAACAAACAAAACAGGTTTCCGTTTTAAACCCTATAACATGCAAAAGTACTAGGCGGTGTTGTTTAATAGAAATACTATGTAAATAGTTGTCTAGGTTGTTGTAGGCATTGTTATTAATTTCGTATTCCAGAGCCTAATGTCGGTTGTCCATAGTTATTTATTAGGCCGTGAGAACGAAAAATTTGTCGTGCTTTATTAAAGCATATGAAGGAGTGAGACAAGCATGCAACACCGTGTTGAAAATTGAAAAGTTATGCCTTAAGGTTGCATTTAATTTGAATGCCGAGGTTGTTATTAATAATCTGCATGCAAAATACATAGTAAGTCGAATCTTCTAAACAAGCATGTAAAGGGGTTATAGAATTGAGACGTTAGGCCTCAAAACCTACCCGCAACACGATGCGAAGACCAGAGAATGTAGCTTAGAACCCTTGAAAAAAATTCCTAGATCTAAATGGCAAAAGACTGTTTTTGAAAGTTGTTGAATGTGTTTATGTGTGTTGAGAGAGTTTTTGAAAGTGAGAGAGAGAAATGAAAGAGTATTGGACGTGAGAGAAAGAGAGTCTGTGTGGTGTGTGTGTGAGAGAGAAGACGAGACGGCGTTGAAACGTTTCCCAAGCGTGCAAAGTTTGTTTCTCAATCGTCCAAAGTTGTGAATCAACGAGGGGGAGGGTCTCATATTTATAGGCAAGGGCCGAAATCAGCCAAAAAAGGTAAGAAGCTGGGCTCAATTACGCCCAAAACTGGGTGCAATTGCGCCCAGTATTTACCTGATTTTGGCTGATTCGTTTTGCCTTAAATAGCGAGATCGTGATAAAATAAAATCGTGATAAAATCAAATAAAATAYGTGTGTGATTTTATACGATTGCAGCTGATTATATTGCAATCCTCCGGAAATTTGTCTTCCTTGGGACGCTTGTCTCGACGCAAAATATCCCGGGGTGGCCCGCTTTGCTCGATTTTGCGTTTCTGCTTAAGAAATTCGTAAATTTTAAACAATAAATCAAAAAATTATGAAAAATATATGTAAAAATTCCTTGTGAAATTTAGTTTTTTCTGTTACAATTTCGTGAATTTTGGAGCTGTTTCGATAATTTAAAATTGTTGGAAACTCTAAAAAAACGTAAAAATTCTTAGAAAAATTCATTAAAATCCTGAAAATTTCTAAAAAAAATGTCTAAAAATAATTTAAAATTATTTGAAAATTCAAACGTACTTTTTGAGGTGCTAAGTGCCTGGAAAAGGTGCTTGGTGTAAGGGAACTTAACTTTTTTAGGTCCTATCAGGGTCCTAACTCTCTCGATTTGACATGTGTGTTACAAGGGGTGTCTTTTCATTGGCCGTCTTGGGCAGGGACAAATGTAGGTATCTACAGTAAGGAATCATTTAGGGATGGATTTTGAATTTCCATCCTTGATTTTGAATTTTCGTCCCTAAACTTAGGGATGGATTTAGAATTTCCTTCCTAAAATTTGGGACAGATTTTAATTTCGTCCCTGAAATTTTGTCCCTAATTTAGGGATGGATTTTGAAATTTTGTCACTAAATTTATTTAGCGATGAAGGTTTTAGGGACAGACAGAATCCATCCCTAAATCTGTCGTTAAGTTCATTTAGTGACAAATTTTACGTATTTAGGGACGAATTATGTCTGTCGCTTAAAGAGTTTTTTTAAAGTGCAAGAAACTAAATTTCACGACCATGAACTACGCATCATGAAGCAGTTGAACTGAGTTTCAAGTATTGTTCATAGTGATTCATAAATTAATCAGAGATACTAGAGGTAAAAGACTTACAATTTGTCAAGCGATAATAGTGCTTGATTCCTTAGGCAAAGGTCTGACTTATAGCAGCATGAATTAGGTTGACATCAACACAAACATGTTTTAAAGTCAAGACAACGACACAATTGAGCCTTGCAAGTTCATCTCTTTCACATGCATCCAATTCATRRAGCCGATCGTTCAAAGTTGAAGCAAAATCTCTCTCCATCTAATTTGTTGTTGTCTAATGTAATGTAATGAATTTAGCAATGAAAGAGAGGTTTTTGTACTATTTTCAAGGTTGTAATGACGAATCAGGGTTTGAACAAGAAAATTTATTTTTAAGAGAGCTTTTAGCAAGAAAATGGGCTTGTGGCTTTGTAAAACATGTCTTTTTAAGATTTGTTAGTGCCTTAACTCCTTTGTTTCGAGCTTTTGTATTGTAAGAAGATTCTTATCATTGGTCGTCATGGTTTAGGGAAAAATTTAGGTATCTACATGTCTTGTTGCAAAGCTCTTTTAAAGGCTCACAGGCATGCATTGACTGTTCTTATGCACATACTCTCAGTTTTCAAGGATTACCATTTTCAAGGATTTTTGTTTTTGCTTACCCATGGATAAAGTCCCTTGTTTGAGGTTTCGAGAGAGTCGTGGAACTTTTGTAAGTACCCGTTGTACACTATTTTGAAGGTTTTTCAMAAGTGCTCATGCTTGTTCCATTTGCAAATTTGCTTAGTGTCGTGCTAGGAAATAATTTAGACTTTGTGGTTTCATTTTAGGTTGTTTCGGAGGGTTTTAGAATTGTGTTGACTTACCCAAACTCGGAATGGACCCTAAGGCACTAATAGAAGTGGTTTAATGCCTTCGACGGTCTCTATGGATTAGAAAATTGTATTAGGAATAAGCTTTAGCGTTCTAGGGACTTGTCGCATCTTAKMACATATTTTCCAATCAATATTTGTCATTCAGCTTAAAGTGGAGCAACATGAATTTGGTGTTTACASGTATCATTGACTATTTGACATACAAGTGTCCCTCCGAAAATCATAAATTTTGCGTAGAGGGTTACGTTGTTTTCTAGGGATAGGGTTTAATGTCTATTTCTCTCAAAAAATAAAAAATAAAAATCGAGAAAGTGGTGGAATCTTTTATAAGCTTTATGCACGTGCTTGATTGTGCTTTAAGAAGTWGGCTAAAACATACTAACTGCACTCATTTTACTTTTTAATTTGCTTCATGTACATTTTTTTACAAAGGGGAAAAGGGCTCAACGACCCCACCTAAAGCTAATACAATGAAAGCTCAAACACACATTCCTTACACTACTAATTAGTAATCTAATACTATTTTTAAAACACCTATCCCCCACGATAGCCTCCATTGTTTCTTTTTGTAGACCTATGACTTCTACATGGAGGGTCGAAGCACTGAGTAGGTTGGTAAGAGCTTCGCGAACCGCCACCAGATCCCTATGCAGCTCACTTTCCATGCTCACCTTTTTGATGTCTTGTCGCGAGTCAAAACCCAGGTCAATTACTGTTGTCTGAACCCACTCCCTTCTTACCTCCTCCAAGGTCGAGCCTAATGTACACTTTTTCCATTGAAAAGCGACAATTGAAGTGTTCTGACAGGYCCCATTTTTAATATAATGGCACAAYTTTTCCTTCTCAAATYCCGGGGGTTCCTTCTTCTCTTGAGGATGACATTTTCTTATCCRCGCACCCCTCRGCCTGGACCCGTTATTTGCTTCTGCAATTCTCAAAATTTCGTCCAGTGAAATCTCTTCACCATTGAAAACAGCTCTGTTTCGCTCTATCCAGATTCCGTGTAAAAGGTTTAGTACAAAGTAGCTTACCGCATTGAAGTTATGCCCATCCTGACAATCTCTTATATGGGATCCTCTCCTCCWATCCGCGGCTGCCAGAACTTTTAACCAGTTGTACGTCCATTCCCCTAAAGTTACATGGCTATCACGCGTTGTGTCGATTCCCAACCAAGATCCCTCGCCAGACCCTAGCAACAATCGAACAATCCCTAAAAAGGTTTTTGTCTGTTTCCTTGGCTTCCTCCTACAACAGTGATCTGCAGAAAAAGCATTGCGTATCTACAACGATGTTTCTTTTCTCCAGCTCTTCCCTTACAGCAAGGGCATTATTTAACAGTCACCACATGAAGATCTTTAGGTTCTTTTTTATGTACATTAATGGCTCATGCAATATGCAATCAATAACAAATAAGTTGTACTCATGGTACTTTTTAATTATTGATTTTTTTTTTGCATTATTACTTGTCAGATATTGATAAGCATGCACATAAACCATTTTGTATTTTCTTTGACCATCTAATGTTTTGTTCTTATAATTCATGTATAATGCACAATATTGATGAATTTTACTACCGTAGTATCTATTTGATGTTAAAAAATATCTATTTATTTTTAAGTATATTAAAACTCACACAAAAACACAAAATATAATTAACATTAGAATTCTTCTACTTTTTTCCCTTGTTTTTCTTTTTGATTTATTTATTAATTTTTTCTCTGCAATGAGACACTTTGTTAATTTCATGGCCTTTRAGAAATTTTTGCATGCGGTGGAAAAGAGATAGATAAAAGCTCGAAATAAAGAAAGGACTAGTTCAATTAAATAGATTTAAATAATACATAGAAAGAAATGTGAAAGAAAATAAAGATTTTGCATGTATTTTAAACTTCAAAATAAGAAAATAATACACCTAAGAAAAACAAAGGAATAGTTACTCAATAGTCACATGAAAATCAACAATGAAAATATGATAGTTGAAATTGAATTGATAAGATAGCCAGCTTTTCATGACATTTACACATGCAAAGCTTTTATTACTAAGTCAAATTTGGTAATAACATGCAATTTGGTGCTAGAAAAGTGCCTTAAAATCAGAAATAAACATGGACATTGTTGTGCCAAATAAACAAGTTAYRTAAAGTCACATTATTATTATGCATTTGGCCATTTAGATGTACATGTCACATTTGCATTGGATATAGTCCTTAATAAATAGACAACTCTTAAAGCCATGAAACTCATCTCTAACTTTGTACTTGGCTCTCCCTATACTCATCTACAAATATTGCTTAGTTTCGTATCAGCCACGATGGCTTCAAAGAATTCAATTATGCTAATAATTTTTGTACTTATTCTTGTATGTCTCCTCATTTTCATCATTACTAATTTTTCTGACATAWAGTCATATGACTTTTTATACTCTTTTTATATCTTTTTACTATACACTACTTACCCAAAAAATCTTATCACAATAAGGAAGGCATGGTGTGTTTGCATAATAAGCGAAACGTTATATTTATGGTCATTGATCCCCTTTATTTTAGTAGAAAATATATTAGATGTGTGTTTTATGCTTGACAATGAAATCTACAAATAACTAAATATTTATCAAACAAGTTCAGCCTACWTAACGTGATTCTTACTCTACATCTTTGAGATTTATTTTGATATATTGAATTGTCAMGTGTTTAGAGGTGACAATTATCATACCTCTTCCCCGATTTTATAATATTTATCTAACATTTGGTAGTCACTTCTTTGTTTTGATATTCTATAACAGTTGACATTCATATCGACCAATGAAGCTGAGTCACATGCTGAGTTGTACTGGAAAAACAAAGTGGGAAACATCCCTATGCCAAAAACCCTCAAGGATAGCTTGCAAACCGGTACAAAAATTTTATATAACAATAGCTTGAAATATATGTATGTAATTTGGAAAACAAATTGTAAAAAATACTCCTCTCAAATAATACAATTAAATAGGTGATCATGTGAGCTTGCACTAAAACAATCCTTATTGTAAGAGGTGTAAGTGTAGTAAAAAAAATAGATAATTTTGACTAAATATAACTTGTATAATTTAATTAATACAATTTAACTAACACAAAAATAATATTTTGTATCACAAATTCTAATTTTGCATTCTCCTTTTTATGTGTGAAAAATATAAGAAATTATAAAAATTAACAAACATTATAATCCAACTAAAAAACTTATTTTGTTGCACTATATATATACACATTCTAATTTTGTTTTATCCTATGTGCAGGATTTGAAAATGAAGTTGTGAAAATGAACCAAAATTATAAACACAACTCTGCAAATGATGAAGATAAGCATTTCATGTATACTCATCCAATATCAAATGAACAATTAGGTATTGATATCTTCAAAATAATGGTGAAAAATGATAACATAAAGCAACAATTACAATGGTCTTCTTTCATTTTAAAATACAATTGAAAAAAAAAACTTGAGATAATTTTGACTAAACAGATTCGGCATACTTTAATTATTACAATAGGACTATACCTTTTATTGTGTTGCACAATACATTCTAGCCAAAATTATAAAAAAAACTTTGTGAATGACGAGGATACGTATTTCAGATATACCGATGACACATCTAAGGTCAGATGAACAATTAAGAATTAATTATCTTGCAAAAATTTTATAAGGTCAAAAATAAAAATAAAAAACTACTGAAAAATGTGATGTGACATCTATGTTTTGTAATCTGCGTTAAATGACAAAGCTTATTTTGTTTTCAAAAAAGAACGAGTATAAAATTTGTATTAGATAAAAAAATAACAACCAAAATATATTTTTTTTTCAAACAAAGCTAAAGTATTTTGAAGTAATCTAATTATTATAATGCGACTAACTATTTCATTTTGTTGATCTCTATATACACATTCTAATTTTGTTTTATTCTTTGTGCAGGATTTAAAAAAGCATTTGTGAAAATTAACAAAAATTATATACACAACTCTGCAAATGATGAAGATAAGCACTTCATGTATAGTCATCCAGCATCAAATGAACAATTATTAGGTATTGTTACCTTACAAATTATAAAAATAAAAATAAAAATAGAGCACCAATTACAAAGAGTTTTTTTTCATTTTAATAATTAATTAAAAAAACTTGAGCTAATTTTGGCTTAACATATTGGGCATACTTTAATTATTATAATATGAATGTACCTTTTATTATTCTACACTATACATTATAAATGTTATATCTTTTGAGCAAGATTACGTGATGAATTTGTCAAAATAAACACAAACTATAAATAGAACTTTGTGAATTAAGAGGATAACCAWTTCATGTACTCGTATATTCATCTAGCATCACATGAACAATTACTAGGTCTTAATTATCTTGCAAATTATTATAAGATAAAAAACAACTAAAAAATGTGATGTACTATGGATGTATTGYGCTCCGTAATCTACCCTTAAATTAGAATGTGGATTCATCCCAAAAACATCTATTCTGTAAATAAATTGTTTTGAAAAAGTAATGACAATCTAATTTTTTAAAAATATCCAAACTATTTTAGTGTAATTTAATTATGTTAATCTCACTAAAAGTTTAATTTTGTTGTGCTATATGTACACATTTTCATTTATTTTGTTTTAACTTTTTGTAGGATTAAAAAACGAAGTTTTGAAAATTAGATGAGACAGTTATATCGATAAACACAACTTTGGCGCAACGGATTATGGATCACCTATGTTCAAGTTATACACCCATGCTGCCAATGCGAGCTGAGGTACTATCATTGTATTTAATATCTCGAAAATTGTAATACGAAAAGTTAAGAAGGATTACACAAAAAATAACAATTCAATTTAGAAAAGTAATCGAAAAACATCTGAGCTATTGTTCACTAACACAATTAATACAATTTAAATTATTAATATTTGACAAGCCTTTTTCTTGCTACTAAAGAAGAGTCACATATTATAATTTTCTTATATCCTTTCTATTATGATTTAAGGGACGAAGCAGTGAAAACATAACCGCAAATTATAACAAACTACGAATGGTTTGAAGATGATCCTATCAGTTTAATACTGGGAAACGTAACATTTTTTGTGAAGCATCATCTTTTATGATATAATAGCCGGCATCCCCCTCCGCTTTACGCATGCAACCTCATTCATTGATATCTGACTCTTCGATATGGTGTTAATAATTAGATATTGAGTATTATAATGTATTATATCTAACGCACATCATAAGTCAATATATACCTTATATGTTTAGCGTAACTCTCAATGAACTAGAAATAAAACTTGAGGTATTATGTATAGTTTCACGTATATTATACAAAGTCATAGCAAGTTTAATTTTACATCAATAACTTAGGCGAGCCTAATTTGGCGTGAGTTTGTGAAATTTCTCATATGATTTATTGTTATGTTTGTTATGGATGAGTCAATGTAGACTAAGAACAAGACGTTGAACTCTTTACTAAGCGCTTGTAAAGAATCACACAGAATTTCCAGAAAACTATCCCAACAACTGTTTATTAAGTGTCCAATTGAACATTGTTAACTTAATAAAATTTTTGTAAAATTACCCAAATTTTTAAGCAGCATCCTTGGAATGACCAAGGAATTGTAGATCCGTATCCATCTAGGTCAGATGAATAATAAATATTATGTATCTGCAATTGGTTATAAGGTAAAAAAAAACCCAATAAAATGTTATGTTGATATTTAGTCTAGTAATCTAACATTAATCAAGGGTTTTTTTCAAAAAAATATAAATAAAATGATTAAAAAGGACAACACAATTCAAAACTTATATTTTTAAATAAAAACCTATAGTATTGTGGGTGTAATTATCGTATAGTATCTGACTAGCTACTAATTTTGTTTGCGATTAAACATTCTTATTGTGTTTTTCTGTTTATGATAAGAAAATGAAGTCTTGAAACTTAAGGAAAATTATAAACACAACTCTGCGAATGATGAAGACAAACATTTCATGTACTCACATCCCGCGTTAGATGAGCAATTAGTTTCAACTTTGAGAGGTATTGTAAAAAAATCTAAAATGCCTCAAAATGGACGATTAGTATATTTCAAAAATGATACATTATCGAGAGTAGGGACAAAAATGAARCTACACTTTCAAAAAATTGACAATGAAGCAAAGTTTTTGCCATTGAATAYTGCAAAATACATCCCCTCTGCATCTGACAAGCTCCAAATGATCTTAAATCTCTTTTCTGTGAATCCTAAGTCAATTGCAGCTCGTGATATTGAAATCACGATGAAAACATGTGAAGAAAAGGGTGTTAAAGATGAGAAAAGATATTGTGCAACATCACTAGAGGGTATGGTTGATTATGTTACATCAATCTTAAATTTTGGAAAAAACAAGTTGACGGCAGTATCAACAGAGCAGGAAAATGGCATATTTATGGAATACACAATTCAAAAAGTACAAAAATTAGGGAAGGACAATAGTCACAATGTGGTGTGCCATAAAATGAGCAATCCTTATGYTGTATTTCTTTGTCATGACATTAAAAGTACAGATTTATACAGTGTGTCCCTAGTTGATGTTGATGGAAATCCAACAAAAGTAATTGCGGTGTGCCATAAGGATACATCTTCTTGGAATCCAAATACTTATGCACTAGAATTCCTTAAGAGTAAGCCAGGAAGTGAGCCTGTATGCCATTTTATTAGTGCAAATGCTGTAGTTTGGTTTTGAAACTACAATTTCAACGTYCTTGTACAAAAGCTGCTGAAAGATTTAGATGAGCAATAAATAAAGTGTCTTTAARTATTTGTGTGAATTGGTAAGAAGACAATCTCTATTCTAGTATCAACTGTATTTTATTGTTAAAAGTGGTTGTGCACCAAACTTTGGGGACTATTAGTAAATGTGATTGTATGTAATATGTATGGAAATCCTCAAGTAGAATTGATCTACTTGTTATGATTAATATGCATTAGCGGTGACCATTTATGAGTTTGGGTAGGGATCGTGTTAGATCTATCCTTAAATGTTGTGTCCCACATGCCTATTAATGCATGACCAATCCCTTTTTTTCAATCTTCATATTCTATCATTATCCTCCATAATAACGGGTCGTGTTTTGCCTACGTGATTTCAGGCCCCTAAATCAATGTTAATCTACTATGAAATAGTTAAGAATTATGTAAATGTAGATTAAAATAAAATCAAAGTTCCCTTCAATGGGCCAAATTAGTAAATCCCTTCGATTTCTMAAATATGAGGCCTGGGAACAATTAACATAGAAAATTTCTCAACAATTGAGTAAGTGAGTGCGAAAAAAGAGTACAATATAAAAATTGGGTGATAAKTGAGACAGTGTGAGAGCACAAAATAAATTTAAAATAAGGTTAAGGTTGAAATGAGGATATGAGAAAATAAGTAAATGACTGACTATAAGTAAAAAAAAAGTAATAATTCTTTTTTGCTATAGAAGACAAATAGGCTAGGCAGCCTGGCTCGAATCAATACTCCCTTTATCCATTCCCTCCCATTATTATTAGCGAGTCGGGTTTAACCCGTACAAATATAAGTTTTCTTTCAAAAACGGATGTCCAAGCCTGCCTTTTTTTGGCTTGTGATGGGCAGATTTAGTGGGCCGCCCCACCAGTGAACAACTCTAATATGCAACATGTTTGTTAATATTTACGCTTAAGTGTTGTAAACCACAAGTACTTTACACTCATGAAATCATAAATTAAAGRTACAAATTTCCTTCACCTATAGAAAGATTAATATTAGGAAAATTACTAGTGGTACTCACGAAAGTTACGAAATCCCACAAGTACACATGAGAGTTTCAAAATCCCACATATAAACATGAGTTAAGGTTAAATTCCCAAAAGTAATAATTTTAAGGTATATTCCTTTATTTAGGAATATTTCACCGCCACGAAGTACTTCCATAACCACTCCCACATTCGAACGGAGGAGAGGAGATAGRAGGAGAGAGAAGGGAGGCTAATGAAGGAGAGAGAATTTGTTATTTTATTCCCTGAATAAAGGAATATACCTTAAAATTATTACTTTTGAGAATTTGACATAAACTCATGTTTATTTGTGGGATTTTGAAACTTTTATGTCTACCATTGGGATTTCGTCAATTTTGATGAGTACCAGTGGGAATTTTCCTTAATATTACTACCTTTAAACCTTGACTAACATAAATTCATTAATTTCAATTTTTTATATTTTTTAGACTTGTAGTTGTAGGAGTAACAACCACTAACAAATTATTAAAAGAGTTACTCAATCAAAGAAATGAAGAATATTTGCAAAACTACCATTACAAGAAAACTGTTATGATGGTTTTAAATTCGTTTGGTGCGACCAACTGTCCATAAACATGTTCCATTTTACCTTTGTTTTTAGAGGTGGTAGATAATAGAAATAACCTCAACCCTAACCGATAAAACAATGAAAACAAAATATAGATTTCTTAGAAGAAGTAGAAGAACAATCCAATACAAGCATTAGTGATAAATCAATGAGAGTTAAAGGTTGTYGTTGCTAGTTCAAATTCTAAGATAGATTGAAGTGCAAGAGTGTTTGTAATTGTTATTTTGTGGCTTGAATATTATTGTAAGCCCGGGTTTATAGTTACGAAGGGGATTCCATCAATGCCTAAAAATATGGGCAATAAGTTATTGAATACTTGTATTGAGTATAGTGTAAGTATGCTTAGCTTGGAGGATCTAAAAAAAATCAATATAAACAAAGAAGCACCGCAGCCATACCAATTTTTTAGGAGTTGTGAAACACATTATTATGCTTAGCCAAAATGAGAAATGTAATGGCTAAAAACTTCGTTTGTTAAGGTCATGCACCAAAGCATGGATTCGGGAGAGAAAGAACGAAAGGTAAAAGTATAAGTAAAGGCTTAAAACCTTCGTGGTTTTGCTAGGAATTTTGATATCTTGTTTTACATAGGTGAAGTATGCCAATGGAGTTGTGCTGTATATAAGACTCGGAGAACGAGTAGAGGAAAGTCCCACCACTAGGCTCTTTCAGAGGAGCTTGCGTAAACCCGTTTTAAAGTTTGCCTAATAAATTGAATAAAAGCAACGGCAAAGGACTGGCATTGTCTGGTGTAGCACCAAAAAGGTCATGACTCAGGGAACATGTGTAAGGGCGAAGTAGTGCATCCAACGCCGACTCATCTCGACCCTGCATCTAGGCCGCTCTACTATCGGTCATTGACGAAGTCTGTTTGTTTAAAAGGACAACATAAACATATCTCCGGTTTAACCTAATGCATTGGCAAGTTAACTAGGACGGGTGGATTAGAACATAAATCATGAAGTATGTAGATAATTCGTTGTGTGTGACATGTGTGTTTTATTTCCATATTATAGGTCGTGAGAACGCATGAATTTTCACGGTCTTTATGAGTTACGGCATGATATGTGGTGATTAAAAGCATGCAAGCACTCGTACGAAAAAATAAAGTTTGCTTATGGATTGATGTTTAATTGTTTGTCGAAGTAGTTGTTATCGTCAATTTACATAAAATTATATAAATAGTCTCAGAATATGAATCTCTAATAACAAGAATGAAAAAGGAGGTAGAATTGAGTAACTTGGTCGCCCAAGCTTACCTTGCAACACATGCGTAGATCCAGGATGAGAGACTTAGCGGACCCTGTATGAACCATCTTGTTGACTTGGATAAGAACCTTAAACAGACGTAATCTATTAGTGTGTTAAATTGGTAGTTTGGTGGATGTTGTGTTTGTGTTGTAGCTGTGTGTGTGTTGTGTGTGTGAGATGAGAAGAGTCAGAGGAGGAGAGATGAAGAGACGAGAGAAGAGGTATATGAGAGGTAGTACTGGAAGAGTGTTAGGTAGATGTAGAGGAGGATAAGAAGAGTCTACATGAGTGCATTTGTAAGTAATAATAGCCAGTCAATGTGAAAAATTCAATCGGGGGTGCCTATTTATAAAGCAAGAGTACGTGGGGGCAAGACAGTTGGGCGTAATAATTGCGCACAAAAATATTACCTCTTTTCGCTTGATTTCCTTGCCTAATTAACCTTATTTGTTGGAGTTCAAAATGTTAAGCGTTAATTCTGAGTACAAGGCTTGCATAGGAAGCTAAGTGATTAAACTAAACAGCCTTGGGGGCAAGCCTCGGCGGAAGCTTCCGAAATGCTTAAGAATATTCGTTAACTAGTTTTTTGACATGTCGAAAAATTATGGGAAAATAATGTAAATAATTTCTTGTAAAAGTTAGTAATTTTACGATTTAAAATTTCATAATTGTGGAACTATATTGATAATTTAATTCATTGTTTTCGAAATTATTAAATTGCTGAAATTACGAAAAATTGCTAAAAATGCCTAGTAAAATTCAGAAAAAATTCGAAAATTCTGGAAAAATGTCTAAATAAAATTTAAATTTTTTTGAAAATTAAAAATCATTTTCAAGGGTGCTTAGTGTTGAAAAAATGTGCTTGGGGTGGTGAAAACTTTGCCTTTTAGGGTTCTTTTAATTTAGGGCCCTAGCGTCTCTCGATTTTGCTTGTGTGTTTGCAAGCGAGTGTCACTTATCAGGGTAACTTTTATCATTGTCCATCTTGGGCTAGGGACAAATATAGGTATCTAAAGAAGATCCCACTTTGGTTGAGTTTGCAGAGACTAAGGTATTATAAAACGAAAGCTAAAGTACCCGATACCTACAAAAAAAAGTCGTTAGTTTTACCTGTAGTTGTTGTTGCTTGCTTGCTTGTGCTGATGCTTGATGCTTTGTCTGTTCTTGTCTGTTAGTTCATATGACGGTGTTGCATATGATTTCTCCTAGTTTTCTTGCTATGTCTATGTTTTCATTCCTGTCTTTACTTGGGAATTTTGTGAGTGTGTCTTTGCATGCGTATAGCCACGATCACGTATAGCGAATGACTTTTTATTGTTGTTGATGCCTATGCCTTGCTTTAGTGTTGAACGTCGCATATAGCCACGATTGCGTATAGCAATGTCTTTTGGTCGTTGCTTATGTTGCGTATAACAACAATCGATCGGGCTATCACTTGGTCTTGAAATTCCCACTTGGGATGGTGTTACATCGACTAGGGGTTCCTATACTTTGGCTGTGACTTTGCTCTTTGCTTTACATTGACTTTGACTTTTGCTCTAACTTTTGCTTGATCGTGGCTATTGCTTTACTTTTGATTTTTGCTTTGACTTTCGCTTGATCGTGACTATTGCTTTGGTTTTGATTTTTTTTGCTTTGTCGTGGCCTGTTGTAGCTTCGTCTGTATATTTTTATGGCAATTTGACGACTTTTGAACTCATTTTGCTTGTTGAGGGGTATTTTGGTCACTATGCATTACATTTGAAAGTGGGTTTGCATTCTCGGGTAGTACCAATGAAATTTGAATGCAACGGGCTTCGCGCATACAAGTGGGCCCACGAAAAGAGGCTCAAAAATGTCGAAAATGAGCACGAAAGTTGGGCGTAATTGCGCCTAGCTAGCAGTTCGGCCTTTTTTTTTCTTATTTTTGTACCTTTTCTTGGTGTTTTTGCTTCATTTGTCACTTGTTACTTGCTTTATTTGGTGCAAACTCTCTCTAAACTCCATAGTTGCTTCTTGGAATTGCTTGGAAAGGCTTCATTTGCTCATCAAAACTTCAAATTCAAGTAAGTTTGCTACTTTAAACTTGAAAATCACTTGTAGTTTGCAAATTAATATTCAAAATTATGCCTTTGAACATGCTTGWCAATTTGTGCAATTGAATTGGGGCTTTTCTCCCATGCTTGTGTATGTCCAAAATTTATGATTGTTTTTGTTTATCCATGGCCTTTGGAGCCATTAAAAGTTACTACTTAATTGTATACTTTTACTAAAAATCAATAAAATTACTAATTAATTGTATACTTATACTAATAATTACTACTTAACTATATACTTATAATAATAATCAATTAAAATTACATAATTACTAATACAACACGAAAAACTCATATTATATGACATATTTATCTCCTAAGGAAACAACAAATAATAATTTTAAAATTATACAAAAGAATTAACTATTGACAATTACTCTAATAAAATTATTCGATAATTATTCTAATTAACATGTAAATAACAATAAACAATCAACTAATCAATATATCAACAATTAAACAACAATTAAATCATTTTAGGCATGCAAATTAATGAAATAGAAGATTAATTAGGGTTTTAAAACAATTGAACGATTTTTTTTTAAATACATTGGGGCGCTTGACTTAGGCGAGCCTATCATGGCACAGGTGCCCAGATCAAGCAAGAGTACCTTGGGTTGGTCGCTAGATCTGGGCAKATGTGCCATGGTTGACTCGCTTTGATCAAGCGCCCAACCATGGGTTAAGCCGTCAGTTCTAAGCGACACCCGAAAAAATAATATAAAAAAGTACCTTCACCGACGGTTGCGCCACCCCCTCTATCACGATGGAGGAGGATGTTCCTTGCAGACGTTACTATCGTCGCTCGTTCTAGAACACGATCGCGACATCCGCTAAACCAACACTTCTTCTTTAACACTAGTTTGAACGTTTCGGATTTCTCTGCCATGGTGTGGTTGAAATTGTTGGTTTTGAGGTTTTAGAGAGAGAAAAGATCTTAGAGTGTGAGTGAAGAATGAGGTGGGGATATGTTAGTTCGTTCACATGAAAATACACTTATTTCAAGTTAAAACGATTTCGAGTATCATTCCCCATGTTAAGTGACTAGGCCCTATTTTCGTCACTGATTTTGCTGAACTGACTTATTTTTACTGACTGAACTTATGATACCGTAGCACCTGAAAATGTGTCTCCCAAATGAGTAATCCGTGATAAAACATACCGCGTCTCGCGTTTGTTTCGACTCAGAAAAGATGCTTTGAACTCACGAAAGTTGGAATACGTTGGGTCTATCGAATTATTGAGCAAAGTCACATACAAGGCAAACTGTTTTCTTTCGGTTTCTCGATAAACTCAAAGTTTTCAAAGTTTTCAAAGGTTTTCAACGAGTTACACTGGCGATTCTCGTGCTTTTTGTTTCATTCTATCTGTGCGTCACATTTTTCTGAATCGCCAATATTTTTAAATTATTTTTTTCTGATTTTTCTATGATTTTCTATGAATTTTGCAATGTTTAAATACGCAGAATACGCAGAAAATCGTGATAAATTAGAATACTCCGGAAATACGTGGAACTTCTAGAACATTCTAGAAATCCTTGCTTGGAGAGCAAGGGTGCTAGGTGGTCGAATCAGGGAAATCACGAATTAAAATCGGAGGAAATCGAATATTTCGAGGTTTTGGAAGAATATACGAATCCAGTGAGCGTAATACGCAATGCTGAGGTATATACGCTCCCAGGAGCGTATATACGCTCCACATCCAGGTATATACGCTCACCTTACCATACGATTTTGCCAAAACTCAATGAATAATGAGCAGCGTATATACGCTGGAATGACGGTATATACGCTCCCCGCATGAGCGTATTACTCATCCCAGCGTATATACGCAGTGTTCCCTTTGCTCCAAATTTGCCTCGTGCCTATAAATCCCCTGTTGCCTTCTCAGTTCGAGGAGCACAATTCCAACGACTCAACTCACACATTTGACACTTCACAGACACAAGTCACAAGACACATCTATCACTCTCAAAACACTCCAAAACACTCCAAACACATTCGTTTCAATCACGATCGATTTATTCGAATCACAAGCGAAAATAAGGGGTTATAAATCTGAGATTACTCCCAAACATCTCTTTCACTCTTTCTTTTAATCTTTTGTCTCTCTTAATCTGATTATCATTGTTATGAGTTTTAATTCAATTAAAGCATGTAGAACTCACTTGTTAATCGTTTCATGTAAATATGTAGGATTTTATTCATATTTCATTTGTTTCCATAGTTTTTGTGCTTTCATTATTATACATATTGTTATTGTCAATACTAACGCCGTTTGTTTGTTCTCAACTAGCAATTCAATCGAAAGGCGACTCCTTTGAGTTTTTATTCTAACATTTGATTGTTTGCAGTGAAAAGGTGAGGAGCAACACATACATATTATTATGCCTTACTAACCTTTGTTTTTCATGTCTCGTTTGTATATATATCTTCATCACACTTGTATATATTGCTTAAACAAGACCGGAATTTATCGTTTGGTCACATTAAATTCAGTACATGGACGACGGTTTTCTAAGCACCTTATTAACATTGACTAACAATCAAGTGATCGCCTTATCCATTGTAGAGTCTTGGTTTTTAATAGCAACCCACCTAGTAATTAGGCACTTTCAAAGTCAATTCAATGGCTCTTATGAATTCATTGTTATGATTTATGGAACTACAATGCCGAGTATGAGGCCGCTACATGCGGCGAATTGGGTTACAGATCTGATTCGTACCATTGTCCCCGACACACGACTGGTTCTTGATTGGACGTGGGCCACTTAATTTGGCACCAATGTTTCGGCGTCCGTGAATACCTATATAGCGGGTGGCGATCCCCTCAATTCGACACACCCCAACGCATTCACATGCGGATTCCATGGCTCAACTCCATGACACTGAAGTGAGGTCACGCCCCTTGCCTCAAGGCGCGAAGCCCTACAGTTTTGGCGGACTTCACTGGGGATAATCACCATTTGGTGAGTGGACAGACTTGAAAGTCTCGTAATTCCATATCATTAATCATTGAATTTTGCTTGTGACCCTTCGAATAGGGTCATGTTCTAGCACCTTGGTCTCAATATGGGCATGTTCTATTCTCGAGTCACCTTAGGGGATTTTATCTTGGTTGCATGTGGTTAATTGATCACATGGCTAAGTAAGTCCTATCCCGCCATGCCGCGATGCACGTGTTACTCGATACGTGTATTAAGGGGTATCTCGGCCATACATCACCAATATTGTGGTGGTGAAATTGGACCCAGCTCTATCTTTAGGCATGGTACACTGTCAGACTTACCAACGACCAATAGTTCACTTATCCTGACCTTAAGTGAATAATTTGGTTTTGTGTTCAATCATGTGCTTGTTAACTGTGACTCTTTGTTCAGTCCAATTCTTAGCCACAAGCCCGTCCCTTAATCCATGGTTCGGTTCAAGACATGAAGTTGACGATCCATTAGGCCCATTTCAAAATCAATCTCAAACTCCTTCGACCTAGAGTCTGACTTAGGTTCGTTCCAATCCAGAGTCTTAAATCTGACTTAGATCGACTTTTGAACTTTAAACTTGAATTAGTTCAGTTCAATTTCATTCAACCTTAACTCTGAATTAGGTTCAATTCAAATCCATTCAACAACCTTAATCCTGAATTAGGTTCAATTCAATTTCAACCCAAGAACTTGAACTGAATTAGGTTCGCTTCAACTTCAATTCAAGACCTTAAAACTGAACTAGGTTCGATCATAGACTCAACCTTAGGCCATTCAATTTCAAGTGGCTCGAGGTCTAAGAGGTCCTTAATTCTGAAATAGGCCCATCTTAGGTTTGAATCTTTTCTCTAGCACCTTAAATTCAGATTTAGGCTAGCCCTTAAGTCTACTTTCGAGTTCAGTTCCTTTAGTCCAGACCTCAAGACTGAGTTAGGTTTGTTCTTAGAGTTTTCATAGACCAATCTTTTGTTTCTGGGTTCTAAAGTGTATTTCTTGATTTCAGCAAGATAGCAAAGCTCGTACTGTCTCTGGGGCCCAAAGAGGCAAGAAGTCAAACAAATCCTACCTCCACCAAAGGCCCATGTCTCTTGACCCTCCATCATCCACAAAAAGCCTAATCCTATACTTCTTGGCCAATTGAAAAACATCAAACACCACTACCAGCAAAGCCTCATGAGTCACCCCAAGGCAGTGGATCATTCGATCTGCTCGCCTCTCTAGATTGAGTCACAGTGCCAGTCTAGCAATTGACCCTCTCAATTCCTGTCCCTTGAGTCTATGTAGTCTCATTCCGATACAATAAGCCATGTTTGTTTCAAGTTTTCTTTCATCATAAATGAATCATTTGTTTTGGCAATATTTATTTCTAAATTCTAATGAAAGCTTCAACACTCATTGCCACAATTGGTTTATCTGATACGATTAATTTGAACAATGCCCCAGAGAGGGCCTTCTTTCACAGCTCCACAAAATCCCCTCCCTTCCATTCCTTTGTCACATCAAATCAAAATCCTTGCAACCTTTGAGACACAAACACTATCAATTAGCCTATCTTTCTTCATCACCACATCTACCTAACCTTTGGACCAAACGGTCGTAGGAAAGACACGTGCAAAGAAAGAAAGAAAAAGTCATGGGCAAAAAGAAAAAAAAAAAAAGAAGAAAGCAAAAATCAAGTTCAATCCAGTCATCACAATGCAAATCAATTTCAAATCCAGTCCAAAGTTCAAAGCCCAAAACAAAAAAGCAAAAGTCTAAAAGCACACTGGCGCACCTGGGTTCACTTATAAACATAAGCCTTTTTTCACCCTCAACACAGCCTCACATTACAACCAAGCCTCTCACACTGAGGCATTGTTCAAATCACCATCAGACTACGTTGGTCTGATTCCGAAAGGATACGTAGGAAGCCTCTTCTCGAGGTTCGACCGCATCAACATTAACATTAAGTCATTTGAGGCCTTTGAGTGCTTTGACTTGCTAAGAATTCGATTATGGTTTGCGTTTAGAACCTGACATAGACTCATGTTTGAACCTACATCATTGGCAACCTCGTTCTAGCCACATCTTTGACCCCTAGTCACAATTTCCCTTTTCTTCTCGAACCATAGCCTATTTTTGGCACCTTCAAGGACTCATTGACTCAATCCCAAGAAGTAAAGCCACCTGGACCTTTGGGTCAGTACATCTTGTTGGGGACTCATCCATACAATCCATCCACCTTCCTATGTTGACTTCGCCGAAACCACATTGTCAAAGTCTCGCTGGGGCGTCGTTATCATCATGGCTCCTAATTTCAGTTGGGGCTCTTGTCTCTAGCCCTATTACGTGTTCAAGTCTATTGCTATCAATGGAATTCCTGAAAAGTCCTTTTGACCCTGTCTCTATCCAATCAAAGTCACTGTCTCGCCAATGTTAGTCAAGTCACGTCCGAGTCAAGTCACAGTCTCGGTCAAATGTCACCGTCCTCTTCAAATGACACTCTTCAATTGGCACTCGGTACTAGGATAGACCTGTATCGTCCTTCATGTTCAATCGTACAGTCACGTTTCAAATCATGTCTAGATCAGACTAGACAAGTCACTTTCAATCGTCTAGAATCAGACTAGACAAGTCATTTCAATCATGTCTAGATCAGCCTAGACAAGTCACTTATTCAAATCATGTCTAGAATCAGACCTAGACAGCTCTTTTCAAATCATGTCTAGAATCAGACCTAGACAAGACACTTTCAAATCATGTCTAGAAACAGAAAACTAGACTCGCTGGACTCTTTCAAATTCAAAGACTCTTTCAAATCATGTCTAGAATCAGACCTAGACAGACACTCTCAAATCATGTCTAGGACCAGACCTAGACTAGACTCTTTCAAATTCAAGGCTCATTCAAATCATGTCTAAGAACAGACCTAGAAAGCCACTTTCAAAGACTCTCTCAAATCATGTCTTGAACCAGACCTAGACAAGCCACTTTCAATGACTCTCTCAGACCCTGTCTTGAACCAGCCTAGACAAGCCACTTTCAATGACTCTCTCAGAACCATGTCTTGAACCGACCTAGACAAGCCATCTTCATGACTCTCTCAGATCATGTCTTGAACCGAGCCTAGACAGCCACTTTCAATTCAATGACCTCTCAAACCATGTCTAAACAGACCTAGACAAGACCCTTTCAATGACTCTCTCAAACCATGTCTAAACCAGACCTAGACAAGACCCTTTCAATGACTCTCTCAAACCATGTCTAGACCAGACTAGACAAGACCCTTTCAAATTCAATGACTCTCTCAAACATGTCTAGAACCAGACCTAGACAAGACCCTTTCAAACTATGTCTGAACAGACTAGACAAGGCCTCCCAAATTCAAAGATCTTTCAAATCTCATATGACTCCTGCCCTTTTTCAATTCTCAAGTCACAATTACAAGTCAACATTGCATGCAAATTTCGCTAGACTTAAAAACAGACCTATGTCGTCCAAGGTAGTCCTTAATCCTGAATTAGGGCTATCGTTTTCAGTCAATGCTCATTTCTTCGGAAAGCATGGGCGCACCTGCATTTCTCCAGTCAGCAAACGGGAAATAACCGCTCAAGGACTCAGACACGTATAAGCACAACAAACAGCATGGACACGGCTACAGGTAAAACTAACCTTGTTTTGCAGGTACCGGCGAAAAAGGTAGCTCAGGGTCGCAACGTCTTGAGTTGCTCTCCGTCCCGAATCGATTACTTGACTTTCGTCTTACGAAACTATCGTCTCTTCAGACTCAGTCAAAGTGGGGGCTTCTGTACACCTGAAAATGTGTCTCCCCAGAGTAATCCGTGATGAAACATACGCGTCTCTGTTTTGTTTCGACTCAGAAAGATGCTTTAACTACGAAGTTGGAAATACGTTGAGTCGTACTCGAATTATTGAGCAAAGGTCACATACAGGCAAACATGTTTTCTTTCGGTTTTCTCGATAAACTCAAAGGTTTTCAAAGTTTTCAAAGGTTTTCAAACGAGTTACACTGGCGATTCTCGTGCTTTTTGTTTTCTATTCATGTGCGTCACATTTTCTGGAACCGCCAATATTTTTATAATTTTTTTCTGATTTTTTCTATGATTTTTATGAATTTTGCAATGTTTAAATACGCAGAATACGCAGAAAATACGTGATAATAGAAATACTCCGGAAATACGTGGAACCTTCTAGACATTCTAGAAATCCTTGCTGGAGAGCAAGGGTGTCTAGGTGCGTCGAATCAAGGGAATCACGAATAAAATCGGTGGAAATCGAAATATTTCGAGTTTTTGGAAAGAATATACGAATCAGTGAGCGTATATACGCAGATGCTGACGTCTATACGCCTCCACCGAGCGTATATGCTCCACATCCAGCGTATTACGCTCACCTTACCATACGATTTTTGCCAAACTCAATGAAAATGAGCAGCGTATATACGCTATGAGAGCGTATATACGCTCCCCATGAGCGTATATACGCTCATCCCAGCGTATATACGCAGGGTTCCCTTTGCTCCAAATTGCCTCGTGCCTATAAATACCTTTGCCTTGCTCAGTTCGAGGGAGGCACAATTCACGACTCAAAACCTTCACTACACACGATTGACACTTCACAGACACAAGTCACAGACACATATTACACTTTCAAAACACTCAAAACACTCAAAACACATTCGTTTTTCATTCAAAGCATCGTTCTATTCGAAATCAACAAGCGAAAATAAGGGATAAATCTGAGATTCACTCACCAAACATCTCTTTCACTCTTTCTTTTATTCTTTTGTCTCTCTTAATCTGATTATCATTGTTATTGAGTTTTAATTCAATTAAAGCAATGTAGAAACTCACTTGTTAATCGTTTCATGTAAATATGTAGGATTTTATTCATATTTCATTGTTTCCATAGTTTTTGGCCTATTATTATACATATTGTTTTGTCATACTAAGCGTTGTTTGTCTCAACTAGCAATTCAATCGAAGGCGACTCCTTTGAGTTTTTTATTCTACAATTTGATTGTTTGCAGTGAAAAGGTGAGGAGGCACACACATATATTATTATGCCTTACTAACCTTTGTTTTTCATGTCTCGTTTGTATATATATCTTCAATCACACTTGTATATATTGCTTAAACAAGACCGGATTTTAATCGTTTGTCAACTAAAGTCAGATAATCATGGACGACCGGTTTCTAAGCACCTCTATTAACATGACTAACAATCAAGTGATCGCCTTATCCATTGTAGAAGTCTTGGTTTTGTTTTAATAGCAACCCACCTATAATTGGCACTTTCAAAGTCAATTCAAAGGCTCTTATGAATTCAATTGTTATGATTTATGGACTTACAATGAGACCGGAGTAGAGGCCGCTACATGCGGGCGAATGGTTACAGATCTGATTCGTACATGTCCCGGACCCACGACTGGTTATGATTGACGTGGGGCCATTATTTGCACCAATGTTTCGGGCGCCTGCGGAACCTATATAGCCATAGTGGCGATCCCCTCAATTCGACGACACACACCATTCACATGCGGATTCCAATGGCTCAACTCCATGACACTGAAGCTGAGGTCACGCCCTTGCCTAAGGCGGGCGAAAGCCCACACAACCGAACTGAACTTTTTTTTAGTGAACCTCTAATTATTTAAGGATTGAAACTTACGTAATAAGTTGATGAAAACAAGTCTAAATGGAAAACGCACAAATTACTAGGGAAGGCGGAAAGTATATAGTCATGGATTTTACAAGTTTGCCACTGTCGCATACAGTGATAAGGCAGCGAGACAAGATAAGATGGTTGGAGGGAAGAAGAAAAACAAAGATGACTTCCCACACTTCAACTGCCATACATCCTCTTCTTCATCTTCAATCTTATCTCACAACCGCCATTTTCACAGCAACAACTCACTTTTTCTTTTCAAATGCACAACCTCACCATAACTCTTCCAAATTCATTCCACCTCTTTCCTTTAACCATTGTAGCCTGAACCGTCGTCGCCCCATTCGACTCGCTCGTGTTGGGAACGATGATGACGCGGGAGTGGGACCCAAACCGCTACTACTGCCTTTAGACCGAAGAGGATGAAGATGAGGTGGAGCCCACTGCTGATGATCTTGAATGTGTCAGCCAAATTAAAAGGGTAATATTAATATCCTTCTGTTTTCTGTTTAGTTCTGTCTTTGATTTTGTACAACTTTTTAAATGTGACGCTTGAAATTATTGTACTTTCTGTTTGAATTTAGTTGCAAGAGAGTAAAATGGGTGGACACAGGCAAAATTTAGTGCCAAAAAGTGAAGGGTGTGATTAAGAAACGGAAAGGAATGACATGAAAAAAATAAAAAATAAAGGAAACCATCTATCGCAAGTGTTTTTGATATTTGGTTATATGGAAGACACTGCAACTAAAATGAAATGCGGTAGTGTTCAAATTCTTATATGCCACTAAACCATTAATTCAGTTCTTACTTCTTATATGATGGTGTAAAGGACTGACTTAAGATGGTAATTTTGGTTCATGTAGTGGGCAATGTGTTAGGTAGTGTAGAGATGGTTTAAAGCATTAATGGGTGAGGCTTTGTTTGGATAATTAAGTGGGAGGGAAAACAAATTRAGGRTGATGAAGGGGAGGGAAGGGAATGGTAGGGAAAGGGAAATGATGGGTTTTCCTCCCAAATCTCTCCAGTGTTGGAGATATCAATTTGTTACAAATTAATCCCTCAATTTCTTTCCGCTCCATTTCTCTTCCTTCCTCATTTGCTATCCAAATGTTGGACATTACATCCCTCCATTTCTCTTCCCTCCGTTTCCCTCCATTTCCTTCAATCCAAACACAGGGTAACGATGTTTTGAGCTGTGTTGCTGAAACTAAAGGGATTAATAGACCTCCTGAAAAGCTTTTTCTTTTGCTTTCAGGGTACCTTTGTCTTACCTTTGGCTTCCTTGTACGCTGCAAAGGTCTCATCGCTCCTAACCCTATGTTTGGATAACAAGGATTGAAAGGAAAGGAAGGGGAGAGAAAGGGAGGGGGACAATTTCCWTTGTTTGGATAAAGAAGGGRAAAAGGGGAGGGATCCATTTYCCTCCCTCTTTAATAAGCTTAATCCCTCCAAATTTGGAGAGATTTGGAGGRAAAATGGACCACACTTTCCCCCTTCCTTTCTCTTCCCTTCCCTTCGTCCTTTCTCCCTCCCCTCACTTTCTCTCATCCATTGTTATCCAAACATAGCCTAAATGTTCACAAGGCCAAATAACATTCTGGTAGGTGTTTGATTACTCCTTTCACCTCTTCATTTGACGATGAAGAATCCATATGCATCACAGTCTGCCGTTTGATTTCCTTTGCCTGTCCTTCACTCCTCGTCTGGATGTCCATATGAGTTGCATTTGTTCCACTAAATAAATCTATCAACTAGTAATTCCGCTTCCTAAACCAAGTATTAGCTAGAATAAAGTCATTTGATTACGCAAATTCCATAACAGTCTCTCCATGAGCGTCCCTCTACCTATACCCAATACCTTAGTTTACTTTCTTAAAGCCATCACGACTGACCCAACATGCCCATTCAAGTCACCTCCAATCTAACTCCAACTACAACTCTGAGATCATATCCCGAAATCAACTTATTTGGAAACAAGTTATGATAATAAAAATATTTCCTCAAGTATCCTACAAAAACCTCTTAGCCATTGTGGCCAAGGTATTAACTAGTGCCCAAGCTGTGCAACAATACACACTTTGATTGAGGACCTCGAGGTGCCAACTATTAAACCAAGAGGAGGTGGCTCGTCAGTATAAAYTGAGGAACCTTTGGAAGTTTCATTTGGGGATGTCATTCCCTCCAAGAGTTTGTATGGTAAGTTGGAATTGGGAAAGCTGCTTGACGGGCTTYGGCGATTGCACTGGTAAAAGCATGCGAAGTATCGAGATGAGCTGTTTGTTATGTAGGGGAATGGAATTATGACTATTCTTGAATGTCCTTTTGCTCTTGAAATTTGGGTATGTGGTGAGGTGGAACGGTGACCCTGGCACAAGATAGTACTCAAAATCAGGTTGTGGTTGGAGATGGTAAGGATGAATGAGCTTGATTGAGTTTTAGAGAAGATTTTGAAAGAATTCGGGCCATTTGGTGTGCACAAAACAGAGCAGTAKATGATAATGGGAATCTGAAGCTCATACTTATTTGTGAATATGCTTCAAACTCAGTTAAAGGTTTAGGAATGCATGGCCAGGGCGTTGTTGATGCAAGCAAGAAAAGGGTAGCTGGGTAAAATCTGTACCCTGGAAGCTAAACACTAATTAGAGCCTTGGGTGGGTGGGGATCRGGCTGTAGGTTTGTAATTCCGGATGGGGAAGAATATGTAGTTGCTGCTGAGGTAAGAAAGTACATGGTAACAACTGCACAAATGAACAATCGTACATAAAGYTCATGAGGCAGAAGCGTTGCTCTTTGGTCTTCTACAAGCTTGGAAAGTGGGGGAGTCGGAATATCAAGGATTGGCATATGAGAAGAAAGGGACATTCCGAGATCAACCAGGGGACTTTATGTTGAGGATATATTAAAATGTCTAATTCATGTGGTTTTGTGTTTGGTCTTTTATTAGCCAGAAACAAAGTTGCTCACCTTATTGCTCATTAGAACCTTTCATTTTTGTGGAAAGAATTGGGTTGAAGTTTTGGTTGTAGTTCTTTGTCTCTGGGGAAAGAATTTAGCTTCATTGTTATGACTTTTGAGTAATTTTTATTGAGTGAGAAATGATTTCGCATTATTCTTTATGAGAAAAGGAAAATAAAAAGGATATCTTTGCAATTTAACATTGGGGTGCTCGTTAACAACCGATGGCTAAATGTAGGTCCGTTAAAAATTGGTGTTATTAACAACACATAWATGGAGTTATTGCTGACAATGAGGTTAGTGGCATTCATTTGATTGTGTTGTCCTTATATTTGCTTTTATAATTTCATTTGAACCTTTTTTATTCAGGTTTTGGAGCTGCTGAGGAAAAACAGAGACATGCTATTTGGAGAGGTATGTATCTTTAGCCTTATTTATCAAGTGAGTTCTGAGCTCACCGTGAATTGCTGTAAATGTTCTTGAATGTGGAATTTGGAGCAAATTTCTTCCAATTAGAACGCTGTGTACAGTTTGGCAAGCAGTTTGGTTTTGCTTAAGTTTTACTTGAACTCGTGATCTGAAATTAATGTTTTTAATTGTGTAATATGGGGTTGCTTATGAGCTATGAGCCTATGAGCATGGGTTGCCTTTTTCCTAACATTGTTTTCTTTTTACATTGTTTTCTAAGCAGTTTGGTTTTGCTTTTTTACTTGAAACTCGTAATCTGAATTATGTTTTTAATTGTGTAATATGGGTTGCTTATGGCTATGAGCCTATGAAGCATGGGTTGCTTTTTCCTAACATTGTTTCTTTTTAACATTGTTTTCTAAGCAGTTTGGTTTTTTAAGTTTTACTTGAAACTCGTGATCTGAAATTAATGTTTTTAATTGTGTAATATGGGGTTGCTTATGAGCTATGAGCCTATGAAGCATGGGTATGCCTTTTTCCTAACATTGTTTTCTTTTTAACCATTGTTTTTAGCAGTTTGTTTTTGCTTAAGTTTACTTGAACTCGTGTCTGAATTTATGTTTTTAATTGTGTATATGGGGTTTGCTTATGAGCTATGAGCCTATGAAGCATGGTATGCCTTTTTCCTAACATTGTTTTTCTTTTAACCAATTTGTTTTCTAAGCAGTTTGGTTTTGCTTAGTTTTGAACTTGAATCGTGATCTGAAATTAATGTTTTTAATTGTTGTAATATGGGGTTGCTTATGAGCTATGGCGCCTATGAGACATGGGTAATGCCCTGTTTTCCTAACATTGTTTTCTTTTTAACCATTGTTTTCTTTGCTAATTTTGAAGGTCAAATTGACTATTATGATTGAAGACCCAAGAGATATTGAAAGAAAAAGGTTGCAAGGAATTGATGAAACTGATGGACCATCAAGGGAGGATTTGGTTACTGCTTTAGAAGAAGTAATTGTGTTTCTTTGTTTTATTTTCATTTGTTATGCCTTGTTAAATATATTTTTCTGCGAGTATTATATATTTAGCTTCAGGCATATGTCAGTTCATTTCAGCCTAAACTAGTTCATTGATGATGCATTAAAGTTCACACATAATAAGTAATATCTAAGTCACTGCAATATACAAATGTTTAGAACCATTTTTATAGGTTATAGCCGTCAAGAATGTAATAAAARTAAGTAGCTCAAGAATTGTATATGTCAAGTAGAATCCATATAAATACTATCTACCAAGCTAAGAAGCTTTTTATGCATTGTAACCACTTAGATTTTGGATACTTTAAGAAATTATGACTCTTATTTGGCTGATGCTTTCATATAGAGGTCAAATGTTACCACAATATTATGGTGCTACATACTTGTAAATTTTCCATTATATTGACGTCAAGAAGAATGCAACTTATTGTTTCTTTGATAATACAGGTTAACAATGGGAAAGTTCCACGGGATCGTCTTGCTTTGCGTATGCTTGCTGAGGAGATGATTAACTGGCCAAATTTGGAGGTACTAAATTGTTAAATTATGTTTATCTTCAGTCATGCATTTAGCTTGTTACGTAYCGTACAAGATTAGTGGGACCATGTTGATTTCATGATCTGAAAACTACCAGTCCCTCTTTCCTAAATTGACTTTTATCTGAGGCAAAACCGTCATGGCTCAAGAAGGTATGGGGGTAATGTATTATGGGGTAATAAAAGTCAAACTTGATCAAATTAAGAAGAAAACATGTGAATTAAGATGGTGATGGAGGAATAATTACATTTTTTGGTGACTAAAAAAGGGAGAGATGCAGTAATAATTACCCCAATATGAGGGTAACAATTACCCTAATGTGGAAGAGGGTAATTATCTCCCCCCAAATCAGGGTAAAATTTCCTCTTTTCCTCCCACCACCACATCCCTTTATTTTCACCTCTAAACACCTTTATTTTCTTTAGTTTGACTTTTATTATCCCCTTAATACATTACCCCCATACCAAGTGAGGTCCCTTGAACTTAGGGAAGTTCAGTTTTATGAAGAGCTAGAATATGATTGCAAGCCTCAACCTTTGATATTTACTGAGTTGTCAAGTTATTATTTATTTAATTTATTTTTTTTCTACAAGCTCGTGCTGGCAGGCGGGTGGAGGGAGGTGGATTTTTTAATCACTTCAATTGCTTCTTGCAATGTTTTTGTGTAATTTTACAACTTGATTGGGTAATTAGAACTTGTTCATTAGGTCTGAGTCTGAGGTCTGACTGTCTGAGAGTATCATCTTGTGCTTCCATAGAATTAAGCAAACCTTCAGGCCAGTTGCCTAAGAGCCCACCCAAAAGATAGGTTATTGTTGGGTTTCGAAGTTCTCAGATTTATGTTATACTTGAGGAGTTGAGGTGATGTTTCCATCTTGTCAGGTGTGACGAAGTCAGGAATCTAGTGTCAGTTACAATACACCTTCTGGTAAAGGTGGGAGTTTGGGCGGCAAGTAATGTTAGGAACTAGCTAATTCAGAAGGCATAGGTTGGGAATTCCATGTTAAGTTGGTAGTAGTAAGTTGAGGAATTAGTTAGCTAGTTAGGTATAAAGTATAAATAGAAGAGAGCAGAGATGGGAATGCCAATGCTTGACATCGGTGAGTGTGTAGTGTGTAGTGCGAGAGTGAGCCTCTCAAAGAATCCACATATAAGAAATTAAATTAGATAAATGACTAGAAATGGTTTTCAATGTACAACAGACCTTTTAGAGGGAAGGGTATCTGTTCACATGAATTACCACTTGTTTCATGTAACGGGCCTCTTTATTTGGGATTTAGGCTTTGGTTTTGGCTGTTGGAACCCTGAACTTTGATGGTCTCATGTGTTAATCTACCTTGGAACCTCACCAACATTTCAGTTCAGGCTCTTAAATGTTSGATCAATGTTTGGACTCCGTTAATACCAAAGCTTGTACATTATGGAAGAGCTTGAAATCTCGTTTATATAGCACATCTTTTATGCTCCGTTACAAACTTTTATTATCTAGCATGATTGAGATCAGAGAGAATGGTAGAAATGTAAATGAATGTTCAATAGTTATATGTCATTTGCCTCTTCTTGTTTGACCTAGTATGATAGTATTCTTGTTTTCTAGTGTCTCATGGGACCTTTTGTTCTCAGATTTTAAATGGTATATTAGGATTTTTGCCAAGATATCAAGGTTATGTCTAATGTGCTAACACTTCTTGCAGAACGAGTACTTCCAGTCACTATTTATGGCACTAATTTACTGCTTCTGTTCATTTAGATAAGGTCCTTGTTTATACTTTCTATAAAATCTTTACTACGGAGTACATAAGTCTCGAAACTATATTCTTGAATTTCATTATTGTTTCTGTTGGAATCAAATTGACTCCTGTAGTCCTGTATATATATGTTGCATTCCTCACAAAWGATCTGAGTTACTGACAGCTATGTTTATAATGTTTTACTAAGCATTTGACTTGTAATTGAAGCGAGCACTCTTCATAAATCAAAATCTTAATTTCACGACTGAATCATGAAATGTTCTCAACTGACTGATCACTCGATTMAATCAGCTTCTCATCAAGGTACCTTTTTATGGTTTACAGGCTGAAGCCCCAAAGAAAACTAAAACCAAATCCCTTTATGCAAAAGCGACTGATACTGGTATTGATCCAAAAGAAGCTGCAAAGAGGCTTAACGTTGACTGGGATTCAGCTGCTGAGATTGAGGAAGCCGAAAGCAATGATGACAGTGAAGTGCCTCCAGCATTGGTGAGAATATTTATGTTCAATCTTTTTATATTTTCTCATAACTTGTTCTAACGTTGAAATGGCTGGTTTTCTAGGGTAGCTGAGCTCCCTGCACTGATTTAGTGCTAGACCAAGAAGAACGCGGTGAGAAAGTTAATCTGGATAGATCTAATAAAATAAACGATTCTTCATTGCGAATTGACTATTGAAATAATTTTATGGCACATGTGGACTGGACACCAAAAAACTTCTATAGAACAGGAACATTGAGTTATACCTCTCGTAATCCTAATGCATCAACTGATCAAGACATCCTAAAGCACTAAACATATGCACTTACTGCTTATAGTTTCTTTTGGTTCTAAGCATTTTAAGCATATACAGTTCCAGAAGCCATTATGTGTTTTTAATGAAGACTGTTTTTGAATTCCAGGGTTATGGAGCGTTGTACCTCGTCACAGCCTTTCCTGTCATAATCGGAATTTCAGTAGTATTAATTTTGTTCTACAACTCCCTGCAGTAGAGATATGCTTATTGCCTTCTTCATAATCAACAATGTCGTTGTGTTCAATACAATCAATTACTCTCGGCTTTTCTCTAGGCCTACAGWGTATCATATCTTAGTCGTTTGCTTTCTTTATGCAAAATTTTATTATCAGCAGGCTTGTACATGACAAAGTGGCAAAAATGTACTCATTTGATCGATTATACATAATTTTAATTGACGATTTTTGCTCAAATGAGATGAATAAGGCTTGATTACGACCAAGTTTTTTCACTGTCTTTTTCACTTGTCCTCTTGTTGGTTCTTGCACGGATTCAGCACACCAGGAATTTGGCATTAAATTTATCTTTTGTGGTATACATTTGGTACCTTCTAAAAAACCAAACCATTTGGTTTATTTCACTAATTTAAACCAATTAATGTTAAATATGAATCTTTAATTAGCAACTGGATGATTTACAACTCTATGGCCTTAAGCAGTTACAGTTAGATAGTTGTGTCAATTTACTTTTGGGGATTGTAGGAGTGGGGACAAAAAGAGAAATAGTTGAACATAGAATTAATATTGATCACCCTTATTTCGGAATTATTCGTAGACATAAAGACAATTCTGGTGACGGAAACAGCAAATATAGTAGGAACTGATTGTTTGGAAAGTCTATTATATTTATGCCAAAAAATAACAGTATTTGAGACGTGAGGCATGGCTTCAAGTGGTTGGAATTGTCTTCCCATTTCAGGAGACGAATAAAAGTCGTAGTAACTTGGGATATTTATTTCCCCACTAACCCCTATTGCTTAGGCAAATTTAATGTGACAACCGAGTTGTTAAACTATAAAGTACAACGATATAATTGTTGGAAAATTTTACAAAGAATACCCTTCCAAATCGAGTTTTCCATAAGTATACCCCCACTTAAAATTTGTCTACATAAATTCCCCAATATCAATTTTAGATCCATGAAGTAACCTCCATGGTTAAGTTTCAATTTTTTATGAAAAAATAACCCACAACCATCCTCACTTCTTCCAACGTCACCACCCACCCATCCCACCACCTGACCTGACTGTCTCCCAACCTCACGCCACCACCACCTTGACCTATCCGCACCATCGCCACACCACCAAACCCCAACTCCACACCTCATTCGAGCGCACTCCCTCAAAACCCACCACTCCCCTTCAACACCACCACCCTTGCTATAACAACAAACTTGCCCAAACCAACCGTCACCTTCCCACCCTTGATTTCTCTAAAAAAAAATCGCYACCCTTGATTTTGCCAACCTTCGAACCAAATTCCCTAACAAAAACCGCAACAACAACCTTCCCACCCTCGATTTCCAAGAAAAAATAATGCAATTTCACCAAATTTGAAGCTTGTCTTGCGAAATTGAGTCAATTTCAAAAGCCTAATTTCAATTTGAAAGAGGAATGCGGTGGAGAGAGAAAGAAAAAGGAGGAGAAAGGGATGTGTTGCGGTGGTCATAGCGAAGGGGTGGTGGATTGGGGTTGGTGGTCGCAACAGGGTGCAAGGGGTAGGGGCAATGCAGCAGGGGGCAGTGCGTGTGTTGGGTATGGTGGTTATTAGAGTTTTTTTTTATAATTTTTTAAAATTAATTTAACCATATTTTTTGGTTAAAGTTAACCATAGAGGTTACTATACGAAATAAAACTTGATTTCGGGGATTTATTATGGACCAAAAAATAAGTGAGGTTATACTTTGGAAAACCCAATTTTGAAGGGGTATTTTGTAGAATTTTCTTTTAATTTTTCATAATGGTCTATCAAATATCTAATTTCTGTATTCATATAATGCAAATTATCAAGTTATCTAATTAAGCGTGGAAGAAGCAAACCTAACTCTGTATTCATATAACGGACTTTTATGTAAATTTTTTAGRGTGAGTGATAAAGAGAAAAAATTAACTTAACTCGTGTAATTAGATAKATGTATGTAGAAATGAATTATTTAAAAAAGTGTTAGAAATAAATTAAAATTTTATACCAAGTATAATAGAACTATAGRAGTTATACGAGTGAAAAAGAAATGTAGATTTACCATTAATAGTTTATTTTGTATTGTTGTAGACTAGAGCTTTAAAAAATTTCTTATCTCTTTCCTCAGTTGAAGCTGTTCTTCCTCCACCTCTTATCTTGTTGCTGTAAACCAAGAGCAAAGAGATCAATGACAATGTCASTGAACACGGTCGTTTCTTCTCCTTCTCAACAACACCTTCTTTTGAAACCTACTCGCAATCCTTTTTACACTCTTCCTAAATCCAAGCCTCGTATTTCGCTAACTCGTACTTCTTCTACTACCACTACTAGAGCCCTTCTTTTATCTACCAAAGAAGCTGTCTTAAAGGATTTTCACAACCAAAGAGCTCTCAAGGTCTGCTCAACAACTTCCTTTTTTATTTTCAATGTCTTTATAAAAACTAACTTTGCATAAAATTGATATGCATAATATAAGAGAACATTACATGCCAGCTTATGATCAGTTCTTGTTTTTCTTTCTGGCCTGTTTCTGTATGTCCGTTCGTGTTTGTTTCGTGTTCGTGTTCGTGTTCGTGAATGAAGAAAATAAAAGAAAATGGAATTTGGACTTATTATTCGCTTTATATTTTGCAGATTATCTCTGGTTTGCAGAATTTTGACAGGAACAATGTGGCTTCTGTTGTCACTGCTGCAGACAAGGTAATAGATTAATACGGATAGCTCAACTGCTTATCCGTCAAAATTAACCAAGTTCAGTGAGCATATAATTGTTTAAAACTAAGTTGTAGTGGCCATGGTAATACAAATGCAGGGAGGAGCAACTCATGTTGATATTGCGTGCGACCCTGAGTTGGTGAAACTTGCTGTCAGCCTAACCACACTTCCGGTACTACATCACCGCCTAATCGAAGACTTATAAAAAACTCAGTGGTAATCAGTTTCCTATGCTCTTGCTAAACTAACCTGTAGCTACGTTTATGCAGGTCTGCGTTTCTTCTGTGGATCCATCAGCATTCCTAGCTGCTGTTGAAGCTGGTGCGACGATGGTCAGTTTGCTATCTCAAATGTCTTAGCAGAAATCTATTCTGTCGTTCCGCTGTTGTTATTTCGTTCAATAACAATGAATTARGCAGATTGTAGACTCTGTAGTAAGTCTAATTTTCATATTTGACTAAGGTTTCGCCCAACTTTTAAGCTGTTCAATCCTGGTGATATTGTGAGCTGGTCATTCGACATTCCTTACCAAAACTCAGGGTTTTGATTTTTGAAATTGGGGCATCAGCAATTCAGCCTCATAAAAGATACAAGAGAAGTGACTAATCAATGGGTTGCCAATCTTGTCATTCAGTTCTGAATATAATCATCTTCTAAAGAAGTTTCATATGATAAAATTCAATTCGGATGTCAATTAATTGCTGTGTAGTTGTGTAAACTGCTCAATTAAAAAGAATAAACTCATAGATCCCACCCTCTACTATAGCCCTTTTTAACGAATTATTTTCTGTTCACCCCGGCTCATTCAGTCCAAAAGAACTAGCCTAAGCTCACCCCCAATCCCAATATCTAAACCAAATGGTTTTTGCAGTGGAAATTGGAAATTATGACTCATTTATGAGATGGAAGATTTTCTCTCCAGAGATTAGATACTGCGCCAACATACAACTGTCAAGAAATTGGAATCCATTCTCAACTCTCATAAACACTGAAAACTTTGTTGTTTTTCTGATCATACATATTTCATGCAGATTCTGAATACCAAGAAACTAAAGAATTCTCCCAAACGTGACCCTATCGTTACTGTGCCTCATACCCTCAGCCTCCCTGAGCAGTTCACAACTGTTTTCGAAGCAAAATATGTATACTAGTATGGGAAGTTTCTATTGCTATTTTACAAAGACTTTAACATCAAATGCCACGGTTTCTTCTGTGTTGATTATCAACAGGCCAAACTAGCTGAGCTCCTGCAAGAAGAAGTGTTATGTTATCCAACAGAAGGGGAAAATGTTCACCTTCGAAGCCCTGGGGTTCTGGGTTTGATTGAGAAGGTAAAAACTTTAATGCATTAAATCAAATCTAATAACTAGATAGAACATTAAATTATGATCACGAATACTAAATGCAAATTTTCCAACTGTCGTTTCAGGCAACGCCAACATTAGCTGCAGCATACTCGATATCTCGAGCAGTTAAGATCCCAGTCATGTGTCTTCAGGTTAAGTGCCGGTACAGCTCAATGCTCAACAGCAGGGCAGCTGGTGTGTAAGTCATTTTCCTCCATACTCAACAAGAAATACTTATGATGGTCCAAGATTAGTGCTTGATTAATACACTCTGATTTCAAAAACTACAGGGTGTGGTCAGCAGTTAACAAGCTTAATGATGTGGTGGCGATGATTGCTGAGGTTCGAAGCCTTGCTGATGCGTGTGGCTTACTCAGAAGCAAGCAATGTGATCATGAAAATTTTAAGCGACTGTGATTCCTGCTGCCTTAAATTTTTGAGAGAAAGTAAGTAGGAGACTAGGAGAGTATAAAGAATGCAAACGTTTCAGGATTCGACTAGCGCTAGCAAGTAATATGTTGTAGGAAAGTAAGCATTATCATAGCAACATTTCATATCTGAAGAGTTTTACACCAAATAACGAGACAGCAATTTGAGAAACACAATCATCTGACCAAGGCTCCTCAGTCATAAATGCACTGGTTTGTGTCGTCTAGCTGCTATTAGATGACCTGTAGCTTCTTTACGACATGAAAAATCAAATTCCTGCTATATAATCATGAAGGTAAGCCAAAATATTGAAAGCACAAAAAGAAGGTACTTTGAGGATTCAACAGTTTAAAGACAATCTCATACTATGATACTAAGGAAACACTAATCATTGTTTTTTAAGATCATATCAATAATTACAATATGTTAAATGTTTGGCTAAAGGAATGAATGGAACATTTGAAGCTATAGTTAGATCTATCAGAGTTGAGAAGTATCTTTCAACAGACATCAGAGTTCAAATTCATCTCAGTGTGATTTCAAGATATTGTCCATTGCTATAGAGCAAAGGTATATTGTGCTTTACAAATCGACTGATTCTAAGCATTGTCGCAGGTTTGCACAATACAATTCACGTTCACAAACACTAGCGACACTTCTCTTTGATTGCAAGCCATCTACTCAGTGTGTCTAATCCTTAAGCAAAGAGAAACGCCGTTAACAAATTTCTCTCTCTAATTCACAAAATCATAGAAATAATACTTTGTAATAACAATGCGTGACTAACTTGCTACTACTTCGAAAATATTTCAAATTCCTATACTTGATACGGAGTAGTACCCAATTCACTTCGTTTACCAAATTAAATGTTACACTGACTTAGGTATCCAAAATTCTAAATATACCCATATTTTATAYAGTATTAGCAATATGAACATGATTAAAACAATTCTAAACAAGATGAACATGATTCTTACTGTTTGTTTGGTTGTCAAACTAGAACATATGAAGTGCGAAACTGCTGTTGGAAATTCAAGTTCCCATAATATTGCAGGGCAAATAACACCACCTTCTTCCACGACCTGGGAATTTCCAATTCCCATTGGCAGCTAAACACGTCTGCGCTAAGAATCTTGTTTGTCTTCTATCCTTTGGATATCGATTAGCAAACTTGATAACATCCTCAAAACCATACATATATTTCTCTACCAATGAAACATCTACTTAGCAAATAGCAATGACATGTCCCAAGTACAGAACAGTGGTAAAGACATTCTTATTGAGGGTGAAATTCAAGTATCTGCAATTACGCACACAAATGATGTACAAATCTAAATCAGGTGTTCACTAACTACTAATAGCCAATGTACATATTTTTCTTTCTATTGTACCAAACATTCTGACACAATTGTACAATCTTACGCCTATCTGATGAGTGATGACCTTCCTATCATCCACCATCTATCTAATCTCAAGCTCTGATTCTGAATCCTCAGAATATGCATCCTCGCCACTGTCCTGCAAACAAAAGGTAAAATAAAATAAATAAATAAATCTAAAATAATGCATAAAGATACCAGAGATTCCATAAAGCTCAAATATGGAACTGCAGAAGTTAATATAGTTGTGTGCAAGTACCTTTCTTCTAATGTATTCTTCCATTGCCTGGTCAAACTCAGCTCGTTTCTCTGTTGCTATATCATAGTACTTCACCTTTTCCTATAAAACAAAACAAGCAGACGAGGATCAAGAGAGAGGACAGCTCACAAAAAGCTAAGAAAGGATCTAGTCTCTATTTCCTTCTATTATCAATTATCAGTATCATGTTTAAGATTAAAAACAATTCTATTGCTCATACAAGAGCAGAATTGAGCTGAAATTGATAAAGAGTAACAGAATATTCTTGTGAAGGTTTAAAATTGGTCATAAGATCTTAAAAGTATTGAGAGAAACTAAATTGACATCAATGGCAAAGGTTAAATAAAAGGATATGAAGTCTAGGTTATGAAGCATTTGAAACTAATAAGGTATGAAAGAGAGAAATTTGGAAGATTTTTGTGAGGCTTATCACATATCAATCTTTAATATAACGGCTGATTCTTCTGTTCTCTCCTGAACTACTTACTTATCAGTAATGTATAAAAATGGTTATTCTAGGAAATTAAATTTACATGCATAGCAATTCCTATGACATGTCATTCAGTGCAGCCAGGAAATGAGTAATTAAATAAGAAAAAAATTGTAACAAATCAACAAACGTATGATCCCTTATCATCACGACATCATAAATCCTACATGAAAATCTTCATCATCAAACATAAATTTATTGACTTTTTGAAAGTTCAATATATCATCTTTTACCCTACACCACTTAGCTGCTATACAAGGTGTCAGTAGAATTGTGTCGAAACCAATAAGAATGCAAATGCCAAGCTTGTGACAGACATTTCATACAAGATGAGTCAAAGAAAGTGGGGCAGAGACGAGAGAGAGAGAGAAGAGGAGAGAGAGAGAGAGAGAGAGAGAGAGAGAGAGAGAGAAGAGAGGAGAGAGAGGAGAGAAGGAGAGAGAGTAGAAGAGAAGAGAGAGAGGGAGGGAGAGAGAGAGAGAGAGGGAGGAGAGAGAGATTTTTGGATACGTTATTTTATTACAATCCTTCACAAGAAGTTACTGTTTTGCGTTCAGCAATGTAGCTTCAAAGCACAAATTACCCTGAATTTATATACATACCCACTACCCAAACCTTTTCATTTAGTTGGTGTTGTACTCTTAACAGCAAAATATTTTATGGTTAAGGGTAACTTTTACTAGGACGATTAGTAGACCAACTCTGGTGTGGCTGCTAAATTTTTTGGGGGCATAATCAACTTGACTCTAAAAAATAAATTGATAGCTGGCACAAAAATTGCAAACCGAAAAATCAAGGGGTTAGCCTTGGTAGAACTGTTGGAGACTAGACAATAATGTGAATGGCCAGCAGACTTCCATTAGGGATAAGTATTGCGGAGGTGGTGAATATGTGTCCATCAAAGGGGTCCATGTGTGAAGAGGTATAGGTAAAGTTAGGAAATCTACAGCAAAAGCTTAGATGAACAAGGCTGACTTCTTAACTTTGGATGGACCTTTGGCTTGGGGATTTTAACATTAAGATTAAGATTCAGGGCCTTTAGAGGGAGGAGTGCACAATCATATACGCAGAGGCTTTGGATAATGTTCAGTTCTCTGTTGAGCATACCTGCTACAAGTTCATAAGTTATAAGCTGTTGTCTGCTATTCTTTGTCACATAACTCTGACTCCTTTACTCTTACTTGGTCTAAAACCAATGTTTTATTTCTAAGTCTGTATCAGATTTCCTTCAAAGGAATCTGACACTCTTGGGATGGATTTGGAAAAGCGAATACTTATGAAAATAAGGGATTTTTCCTCATATACCCCTGAGCTTCTCGCGTTTAGCTCATATACCTCAGTTTTCAAAACGCTCCCATCATAACCCTGAACTGTCTCCTTTAGCCCTCATCAATCACCATTAATCTTGCTCGAGAAAATCGGTTATTAGTGCTCGAGAATTCAATGAACAAGAAGGAAAAAACTGGAAGAATTAATGGTGTGATTAGATGAAGAAGAAGTAATCAGAGTGCGTTGGAGAGATTGAAGAGGATTAGGTGAGTATCAGGGGCAATTGTCAAAAAATCACAAAACTTAAACACCCGTTACTCATTAAGGGCAATGAGCTAAACGGAGACAAGTTCAGGGGTATATGGAGCGTTTTGAAAAACTGAGGGGTTATGAAGCTATACGCGAAAAACTCAGGGTATTAGGAAAATCCCAAAAATAAATTATTTCTATGGCAGCTTTGTGGGATAGGTTACCCACTAAGCAATCTAGCAAAGATCTTGACAACATCATACACATAACTGTTGTTTCTGTCCTAACTCTTCAGAATCCACTTTCCCACATCTCTTAGACTCTGCCCTAGAGCGTTAGAAGTCTGGGATTTACTTTCCCCTCTGATGCGTTTGTATGATATAATGTTTTTCTCCCCATTGCATGCTATTTTGAAATGGTGTTTGGCCTTCTTAAGGCCTCTCATGATACTAACATATGCTTGTTTATGTTTGAATGATTATTAGGTTGCTTCTTTCATTTGGAGTGATTGCGGACTCATTGCGAGCACTACGGAGCTTTGAGAGGAGTAGCGAGTAGCTAGGTGGAGCTACGGACATATGCTCATCTTTGGTCATAAGTCAAAGTTTCGTATGTCGGATTAGTGTGATTCAGTTGCATTGGAAACTTAGACTTCGAGAGCTTTGATTTGATAGGTCACATGTTGATTTGGACCACCAAGAGCTCGAATTATGGCCGTGGAAGAATAGCCAGTGAATCTTGCGCGTATAGACTCAAACCGATCGGTTTGACTTAAACCAATCGGTTTAGGTGTTTGCCGATTTAATTATTCTCTTTTAGGCTGATTTATTTGGGGGAGATGATAGTCTTTTTAGCGCATTTATTAATTGAGAAATCAGAAGTATAAGAGGGGAGGAATCCTAATTTTGTAAATCATTCATTCATTCATCAGAGATTATTTTCAAATCAATTACCCGATATTAGTAGTGTGAACCCTAACTTGGCTATTCTTTGGAGATTCAATAAATCATTCATTTCATCAATTCCAATTGCTTCTTTGGTAATTATTTTCATCCTTAATTCATTTCTTATTATTGCGTTTATTTATTTATGTTTTTTGATTATGTTTTCCCCAATCGCCAATTAGAAGTTTAATTTGAATATGACGTGACATTTTGATTATTTTGTTTTTAAATTTCCTAGGGCGATGGAGATCTATAGCAATATGATTGACATTGTAGTTGGCTTATTCGATTCATGCACTTGACTTTTACATGCAATTTCCTTATTAATTTTTGTTCTTACATGTTAATCAATTTTCTGTAAGGCCCCGACTGAATTGCTTAATTTGATTAGTTCACAGGTCTCTAGATTAAGGCGATTTGAGACTTCTAGAACAAGATAAATCAATAGTTTGTAGATACGAGGACTTCCTAGTCGAGAGATACTGGTTAGAGTAGTTCTATGGTTCATTGCTTCGTGAGAGATGCTTTGACCTTGACTTTTTTGATTATGCCTTGTTATGAATGTTGATGTCATTTACTGTTATATTGCTTGCTTATGCAATCCATATCCTAGATTCGTTAATATATAGTTTAATCATTCTTTGTAATCGTTTCTTTTCATTAGTATTAATTAGTCACAATCACAATCCAAATTATCTTTTGTTAGTTTAGGTGTTTTGCTTCCTTGTGGATACGATCCTGTTACCACTAACTGCAGGTTAGTTTTAATAGGTATTTTTGATAGACACGCAACAAGCCTGTCACCCTCCTCTGGTTTTTTTATCAGAATCCACAGAACAATAGAGAATGGTTATATGCTAATGTCAAGTCTAAATCACCGTGTCCTAATCTGGTTGATATACCTTGGAATGTGATTTTTTTTTCTTTGCTATTTGGGAAATCTGGAAAAGAAGAGATAAATGGACCTTCCAACAAATGAACATTAATAAACATCTTGTGGTTAAGAATGTAACTTGGGCTGCTAATGGATGGTTCAACAGACCACCACCTATCACCAMCTCCAAACACATTACKCCCACAATTACTCCAACTTCCACCTTATGGCCACCTCCACCTCCAAGCTCTGTCAATGTCAATGTAGATGCCTCTTTTTTGMTTAATACAGGTGAGACTGGCCTTGCAGCAATTTGCAGATCAGAYTCTAGAACCTGGGTTAAAGRTTGTACTCAAAGATGTATGGCTAGTAATTGCCTTCATGCAGAACTGAAGGCCATTTGTTCAGCACTTGACTTCTGTCTTCGTGAATGCTGGTGTTCAATAACAATTTCCACAGATTCATTGCAAGCATACAATCTTGTCAAGGGAAAAGGACATGTAAAATCGGTACTCATGCCATGTRTTGACTACTGCAGGTCACTTCTACAGGATATGCCAGGAACMATGCTAATMTTTGAAAGGAGAGAGTTCAATCGAGTTACTGCTGCAGCAGCAAAATTTGCTCGATCTTCACATTCTAATTTTCGTGAAATTAGTTATTGGAATCACCCACCAGAATCTTGTATTCAATTTTTAAGGATGAATTTAGGTGATAACTTTGTTTTTTGATCCTGGTGATGGATCTCCTGGATGTAACTTTGGACTAATTGGGTGACTTTGCTTTTTTTAATTTAATGTTTTTTCAGCCTCAAAAAAATAAAAAATAAAAAATAAAAGAATATGGAGTAGTCCAAGCAGCTAAATGTCAATCAATCAAATCAAAATGATAAAAAACCATGCAAGTCATCTTCAAAGATCTTCTTCCCATTTACTTATGATAAAAAAAACCCATTCTCATGCAATCCATTTGCTATATATCCTCCTAAAATCCTTCCAATCAAGTTATTTTTAATCTTCTTCTACCTAGCTTGAGCTCTCCCATCCCACTTCTTCAAAATCGATGTGTCTTGAGGATCTCCTTTAACATGCTCAAACCAATGCAAAGATTTCTCCTCATCAAATTTTCTTAGAATAACTTCATTTTTATTAGTACCTTAGATTATTCTCACATGTCCATCTTAACATGTACATTCTCCGTGACCTGCCACCTTTTTGTAAATGCCTCCTTAGAAGCCCTAACATTCTATACACATAAAAAAACATATCGCTTTTCTCGCAGCCATTAGAATTCTTCTTCACTCTACAAGGAATGCTTCAGTCAACACGATACTCTTAACAAGAATTTACCTATGCACGAATTCATATCTAATTATAATCTCGATTACGAACCGGCTCCTTTTCTCACATAACAAGAGATTAACTATACCCTCAACTAAATGTATTAGGAGACACTACAAATCCTTTCTAGACAATCAATCTGTACACCGATTAAGTAGTCACAAGTACAGAACAAATCATAAACAATTAAAGAATGGAAGAAGCTTGCAATAAACTTTACAAAGATTGACGATAGAAGTACAGCAAAAATTGAAATAGTTGATTATAAAAGACTATACTAATACTTTTACATTTGTATAATTCTTATATTACTCATATGTCATGGTTCTCCACTTTTCTCCACCAGGCTTTCCGACCTTGTAGTAAAGAAGCAATAAGGTGATGCACAGTAAATAAATGATAAGAAAGCAACATCCATTGGAAAGAGAAAATAATATACTCGTAGTTATAAATCAGCTACATACATGGCGATGGATTTGACCTCTGGATTCTCTTCCTGATATCCTCTTCGAAAGTCTTGCCTTAAAGACAGAATAACCAAGTAAGATTTGTATTCCATAAATGTGTGGTCATAACAAAGGATTTTACATAGGAAGGCATCAGACATGTTATGACAGTAACTGAAAAAACTGCTAATAATAATGTTAAGGGTTTTTCTACAATTACCCCTAACTTTCCATTTTCACAATATTACCCCCAAAGTTTTTTCGTCTCTATTGTGCCCCTAAATTTTACCACCCTTATATGTGATAAACCTTTATGGTTAAATTTAACCACCTTTGGTTAAGTTATTTTTTTTTTTTTAAGGTTGGGGTCACCGAGATGCGGATGTTAAGAGGATGTGCGGAACACTCTACGAGATCGAATTAAGAAATGAAGTTATCCGCCAGAAAGTTGGTGTTTGCAGATAATTGCAAGCAAGTTAAGGGAAAACCGCTTGCGTTGTGTTTGGGCATGTTAGACGGAGACCTCAGGGGGCACCGGTGCGAAGAGTGGAAAGAGATGGAAGAGTGGGATCACAGGGGATTTTAAACGAGGTAGGGAGACCCAAAAATGACTTGGTGGGAAGGAGTTAGAAAAGATCTGAAGCAGTTGGATTTGCAAGAGAGTGACGCTCTCGATCGGAGGGAGTGTGGGGGAAAAGATTTTATGTGGATACTCCCGGTAATCAACATTTGGTTCTGTTAGACCGACCCCACAATTGCGGATTGAGGTCCTATTTTGGATTGATTGATTGAAAAAAAAAAAATGAAAAATTTAATTTAAAATTAAAACAACCATTTATCCACCACCCAACCCACTCCACAACTCCTCCCATCCCCCTCGCAACCCCACTCCATCCCCGCAACCGCAGCACACCAGCAACCACCACCATCTGGAACGCAGGAGCACCCAACAACTCACACCCTGGCAACCGCAACAGCAATAAGCAACCACCCAGCAACCCACTTCAACCCCCAATTCACCATTCCTTTCACCACTCGCCACGACCTGCAGCCCCACCCTCGCAAGCGCTCGCACACCCTTGCAACCCCACCACCTGACCACCGTTCGAACACACACTCACAAACCCAGATTCGAACCCACACTCAAAACCCCCACCACACTCGAACCCCACCCAACGCCCTCTCGATTTTCCCAAACAATTGATTCGAATTGAATTTGGTTGAACTGAAACTGGGTGTATTTGCGTTCGAAGGTGGTGCTTGAAGTGATTGGCAATGGTTTGTGCTTCAAATTTGGGGGGTTCAGTTGACGGTTGTGGCAGGGGTAGGGTGTGGGTTACTGGGTTACTTGGGTCGATTTGGGAGGAGGGTTTGAATTGGTAGGTACGGTCACGATGGTGGTGTTTGGTGCGAAGGTGTGTGGTCTAGCGCAATGTTGTCTGTGGCGTCAGTGGGAGTGGCGTGGTGGGTCGCTTGGGTCGGGTTGGTGTGGCGGCTAGTTGCTGGGTGGTGGTTTGGGTGGTTAGTTTATTAGAGGGAAGAAAAAAACATGGTTAAGCTCAAATTCAAGTTTGGGTTATTACATAGAAGGATATTAAATTTCAAGGGTACAATGTGGAGGAAAAAAACATTGAGGGTATATTGTAGAAAACGAAAGGATAGAGGGGTATATTATAGAAAAACCCTAATGTTAAACATTCATAGACAATTCATCCTATCATTCCCTATATCATGTTCAATATCACAAGCAAGCAAATCCATACTTTCTGTCATTTTCAGTCGCTTCTACTGGGCAATATGAGAATCACGAGTCACATTCTAATATAATTTTGCCATAATCAGTTATAGCCTCGTTCCCAGCATCCATCAAACAGCTACCAGCTAAGTATTTCATGCCCTGCTTGACTTGAAAAAACTAAACCACACAAKCATAGTGTTAAATCCTGTWAATGWAGACATGGCCTCGCTTTAATAGCATTATTCATGGATCAATCTATTAGTAATGTTGCTCCTTTGTGAATGTATACCATGAAACCACACTAGTACCAATTAAAGAACTCTCAGAAACATATCACACAAATTCACACTTTCCAAAGTTTCATCTGGCAGTTGTTAAACAACATATATTATACAAAGTATATATTCACAGGGTAGTTGGTGGTTGCAAATGGGAAAAAGGTAGTACCCAAGAACAAAAAGGAGAACCGGATCAGGTCTAATAGGATAATGAGGTCTTCATGGCTAAAAGTCGTTCACCATCTCTATGTAGCTACACAGATGTCTCCAGTCACCCCCAATTACATCAAGAGTACAGTTACATAATTTGAGGGATAAGAATCATTCACTTGTTAAGTGGTGATCGAAATATACATAGACACATAGATGTATCACGACATACTTGGATAGATAGAGGTATCGACCAGCACTATCGTAGCTTAGGGCTTAGGCAATGTCTAGAACAACCCTTGCATAATACCATACTAMGAGTAGTTTATAATTCCACMAACCAAATGGACTACTACTGACTCCTGTTTCTTCCACGACAAATTTTSTCACCATATCAATTTGTTTCTTTGGTCYCAAATAACAGTAATCAGCACAAAGCCCATCAACAGCCCAACTCAGCTTTGCTCATTGAGGCCGAAAAAACCCGTAATCAGTACATGATTATTAATAAACCAACAAGGCAACAAGCATGCATACAGTGAGGTTGTYCTTCTGTGTACAATGACAATTACACTATCATGACCACCAGAGRTACTTGACACTATTTTATAACAGCATGACCCATAAACTCRAAGACTTGAAGCAAAATTAACTCTTACCAAGAACAAGAAAAAAAAATTCAGGTAAAAATCTGAACTACAATCGATCTTCTCATGATACTCCCTAATCACAAACATAGATTATATAATTCAATTGGACACGAAATAAATTGTCAAAGCTATAGTTGGATAATTAAAGGAGGCTAAGAGCAAAACCAAGCCAAACATAGTCAGAGAATGGAAAAGCAGTCAGTCACCCCATATATTTAGCAAGGATTATCCAACATAATTATCAAGAAGTATAACCCCAAATACAAACAGAATTGGAAAAAAAAAACAAGGAGAGAGAAAAAAGAGTACAAGAAGAAGAAGAAAGCAGTGGGTGGTTTCTTGGGTTTATTGGGATCAATCTTCTCCTTTTTCTTCTTCAATGATGGTTTTGACCTCTTTGATGATTTGGGTCTTGCTTCTTCCTCAATGCCATCATCATTATCATCATCTTCTTCTTCATCCCTCGCTTTTCTAGTGGAATTTTGAAATGGTTTTATCCTCAATGTAATTTTTCTTGTTAACAAAAAGAAAAACTGTTAAGAAAAATTGCAATTTATGAAGCAAATAGTAGCACAGCATTAAAGTTGATACGGAAGAATGGGTGTGAATACCTGTTTGTGGTTGTATCTTGTTGAGATTTTGAAGGTGTTTTTGCCATTTTTGATTTCCTTCCTTTGCTGCAGGGGCGAAGTGGTGAATTAGTCAACACAAAGTGAAGTGATGAACTGTTGAAGTTACCGGGACATAAACCACGCTAGAGTTGGGAAATGGAAATTCTCCGCTAGAGTCTAAGGGCACTCACCATAGAGGTTTATCATGGGTTTTGTTTAGGGGTGATAGCAATACAATACTACTTGCGAGGTATTCGAGATCGGCTCGGCTCGGCTCGAGCTCGAGATTGACTCGAGATG
>SNQN01003353.1:40380-62201 GCA_008642245.1 Bassia scoparia | reverse complement strand
TGCCACTTGCCGCTGCAACACTCGGTGTGCTTCTTCTTGGGCTCAGTGGGCTCTATTTTAACGCAAGGCTGAGGCTGGGGTCAGTTGTGTCCCGCGAAGGCGAGGAGGATTTATGTTCTGATCTCTTTTCTCGCATCCGCGAGGAGTGGTTTGGTCTTACTTTTCTTCCGATTGCGCGAGGAATGTTTAGGCTGTTCTCTTAATCGTCGCCCGTGCGAGGAAGGTGGTCTCCTCTCCTACTTCGCGAAGGGGTTGTTGCTTTATCTCTGCCTTCTCGCGAGGGAGGTTTTGTCTTGGCCTCTACGGCGTGCGGGTGGAAGTCCTTTCGAGGATTGGTAAGCAAGTGGGGGTTGTTATGAAGAAGGTTTGAAGGCTGGCCTTCTTGGTGGATGCTGACTTCCAGCGCCCAGGATGTCGGAAGGTTCTGAACTCTGCAAAATGGAGAAAGAAGAAAGACCAAGTTGTTATTGAAGCGGTAAAGGCAGAAATAGGCAAGATCTCGCATTTGAGCACAAATGCCATGAAGAACAAATGAATTGATCTGATGCGCTTCGCAGTTAGTATAAATGATCTGCGCAAGGGGAGTTAAAAGAGTGCGAGAAGCAAGCACTTACCGATGAGCAGCCATTCTTATAGGCCAAGGCTTACAGCCAAATTCAGGTGCGGAGTTGTTGAAATATTATCACTGGCCATCTGCTCCCGTTCAAAGAGGGGAGAGTTAGGCGAATGAAGCTAGTTCTGCGAGGGAAACACTTGGTAGGAAAAATATTCAAAATAAAAGCAAATTTACGAAGTCAAAAGGTCACCTGTTTTCATTGAGACGGCGACGACACACCTTGCGACTTCGAAAGGTCTCGCAGGAAGTCATATAAATGGAGTACAGCAAGCACTCGGAGTAGAGGCAGCCAGTTCTTAGGGCGACTGTGGGGTTTTGGAGTTTAAAGTCTAAATCATTACTGGAGAAGTCTCGAAGTTATCTAGTTGTTGGGTTTATTATTGGCGGCTCAGTCTAGCTTCTTCGCTTTATGTATAGTATTTTGGGTAGCAGTCAAGAGGAAGGGATCCGGTCGATCAGAGGGTCCAGTAAATACTGTCTTGTACCAAGGAAGAAATTTCTTCCAGATGTTAAATCCTTATTGGGTTTGGATCCAGCCGAGGTTCAAGTATATCCCTTGTGCTGGATGTGGAACGAACCAGAGCCTTGGAGCTCTGCTGTTCGTAGATTAATAGATTGCAATGTGCGAACGAAACGACATCCGTGCTTCCATGGCAGCCTGTTACGCTTGCAAACGACGCATGATCAGAGAGGGATGAAGTGGCACGCAGATGAGGTGTCAGTTGAGGCAGCGATGTGCATAGGCCTATCAAAATAGTTTTATAATGTAGAAGAATGAAGGGTGAAAACGCGAAGCCGATCTCACGATCAACAATAGCTATTGTAACTGCGACCAGCCTGTTTCAGGAGTCTGGTGATCGCAGTCCCGTAGCAGGAATGACAAAACTTTCTCCACAGTCAGCGACGAAGCGATGTGAGAGGAGCGTGATGTGCTGGTCTTGCGAGAGTGAAATGCTCAACGCGCTTGCCGCACAATGAGTTAGAGCGAATGGATGTCCTTCGATCTCTGTGGTCTTATCCTCGGACAGGATTCCTCCACCTCATTGGTTTATATTCTTGCGATCCAGGCATGGGAGTCCTTGATTCATGATTCCTCCTCAGTGACTTGTTTCAACTTGGTCTCGCAGCCTTTTTAGAGTCTCACGCGGTAGCTCTCTCCTGCAAAAGCGGCGTCGAAAGTTCTGCGCTTATTGATAGCAGAGTCAGGACTCGATCTCGTCCATGTGAAGGGACCGAGGTAGATTAGGCGAGTCTGGAGACCATCATCATAAAATTTGGTCCTCTGCGCCTGCTAGAAGCCGTAATGACCTATGTTTTTAGGCGAAGGCTATCGCTGATCTACGGAATAGGAGAGAGTGTAACTAAGGGATGGGTGAGTTAAGAGGGATGCGAGAACGAAAAATCAAAGGGAGGAGAGAAAGACAAGTTAAATGGACTACCAAGTCAAACGATGGCGAGAGAGCTTGACCGCAGCTAGAAACTAGCAGACTGCGGGCAGAAAGGAGAAAAGATGCGAGAGAAAGAAGTTAATATCTAAAGGACAAGAAGCAGAGCAAAAGTCTCTCTCTGACCTCAGGGATATAATAACCCTAGACTTCCGTGTTTCCCTCTCTCTCCCCCAAAAGTTGGTCAAAATTTGAACCGCAAGAAGGGGAAGTTGGGCGGGATGAGTTTGGTGACATTGGCTGGCGAATTCAAGGCTGCGAATAAATGCTGCCTGGCACATTTTTTCCACGAAGTCTTCCCAAGGCAAAAAAAAAACTCTCTTGCGTTTTGTTGTGATTTAAAGCTTTATTTGCGCAATGTAATAATGTAAAATCAAGATCAAACACGCCATAAAATCCACGATTTACGGAGGTTTTGAGGGGCAAAATGATTGGCAACCGGAATCCCTGACACGTGTCCCCAAAAATACTGGGTCAAAATGATCCAACGTGGCAAACGTCACCTATTATTATCCAGAAACCAAAACGGTACGGAGAAACGACGTTTCTACGCCAAGGGTAGTAAGAACGCGGAAGCACGATGGATGACAAGTTCACCATACCAAGTGGTCTTGGTTTTGAGGGATTCCCTATAAAATACCCAAAAAACCAAGGAAAAACACAAATTGATTCATAGCATTTATGCTGAAAACTCCAAATACTTCTCATAGCTTGGCACTTTTATTCCCTAAACTCATACTTTAATTAAGCATCGGAGGGAGAGATAATCAAATAGGATTTATTTCCTTTGTGCAGGTGTCAGGCGCTCAAGGATTTCTCGCTCAGGAAGTCATAGAAAAGAAAAGTCAGAGAATAGAGCTGTCAGCTCCCCCCGAGTAGGCATCGACGGGAAGCTCCACACCTCTTCGACACCAGAAGCTAGGAAAATATGTAGCAGCCCATCAGTCCGACCATTTTACATGCTACAACCACTCAAACTGTAAAAGATTTTAAAACAGTATACAAAGACTTTTGTAAACAATATATTAAACTGTTCTAAGCCTAAAACTAATAAAAATAGAAATATAATATAATATTATCTTTCAATTTTAATATATACAAATCATCAAAGCATCACAAACACAACGGATAAAATCAACAGAAAAAATTACATATCATCTGCAAACTTAGAAAACTTCTCTGCAAAAAAAAAAATCAAAAAAACTTAAAGATGCAAAAATCAGCAGAGAAAATTACCAATAAAATATGAAGAAATTATTATTTTTTGGTGAGCAAAATCTGAAGAAATTATTGACCAAGAAAAAATTATAAAAAACAAAGATCTCATAAAAACAATTAGAACAAGAAAACATTAAACTGCAACTTAGATCTAACCGAAAAAATTAATCTAACAAACACAAACACAAACACATAATATTAAACCCAAAATTTTAAAAAACAAAAATCAAAACTTTTTTTTTGGGAAGAAACTGAAACAAAGAAAACTTTAAGATGATTTTTTATGAGAAGAAAATTTAAAGTAAATAAAACAAAAAAAACCCTCAAAATGACGAATAAAGCTTTTGAACTTCATAACCAAAGAAATTTTTAAAAATATTTCTTTACAGTAAACTAATATTAATAACGACATCATTGAATTTAATAATTAAATAAAAAAGAAAAGAAAAATTCAATTCTCTTTCCAGATTTTACAGCCATCAAAACAAAAATTACAAAAGAAATAAGCAAAAATATTAGATCTGATATTAAAACGAGCATAAATTCAGGCTTAAATTCAAAATAAAATCAACCAACAATCAGTTTGTTACCTTGCACAATGAAATCACCTCAAAAAATCAAGAAGAACAAACTTTGTTTTGCACTTTTAAAATTTGAAGTGAGATAAATTACAGAAGAAAAAAAAAATAAGAGATTGTTTTCTGTTTTTTTTAATGTTTTTTTTAATGATTATTAGATTTTTTTTTGAGAGATAATAGAAGAGAGATAAAAAAGTGAAAGAGTAATGAAAGAAACGGCAAAGAGTGTATTCATCCCATTTTTATTCGGCCTAATTTATTAAACCCAAGTTATTTTTTTGGTTGGTTTTTCAACTTTTGTGTCATTTTAGGTTGACCGTGTCGAAATTTCAACTCGAGTCTCACTCATTTAATTTCAGGTCGTTTTCGTGTCAACCTCTTTATTTTTTTTATGTCAAAAATTTCGGACGTAACCCTTTTTTCATGTATGATTTTTATCAATTATAAATTCAATAATAATAATAATCTATTAAAGTATTTTAAATTTCAAAATTTAAAAAAAAAAGTTATTTTGCATTTGTTTATTTTGGTTAAAACCGTGCAACTCACGGGAACTAATCTAGTTTATTCTAAACCTTATAAGGTGTTTTCTTGATTCCTCAAATACTTTAGCCCTAATTTTTTACCCTTGATTACCCGAGTAAAAAATAACTGTGATATTTTCTAAGAAAGGGGGAAAAATAAAGTAAAAAAGAAACGCTATTCTTCAATTCTTTTGATCTCTGCAAAGTCGATGAACGAATCAGAAATTGAGGCTCCACAGCCAATTTCACAGGTTATTCCTTGTTTTCCCGAATCCCTTTTACCTATAATTCTTCTACATTATTGATTCGTTTCAACTTTTTTTTTTTGGTTAATTTCTTCGCAAAAGTAATAAAGTATTAAGGCAAATGATTCACAATTGGTGTTTTTATGCAATACATTCTTGTTGTTTGAGTTAATACGTCGTTTTTACTTTAATGGTTTCCTTATTTTTACGAAATTTAGCAGCTTTGAATCCTTTATCGTATTCTTTGTAGTTTGTAGCACTATTATAATTGTAATGATTTTGTGTTTCAAAAAGCTGTGATTTTTTAGCTCTTTATATCTTTTCTAATGTGGGGTTTTTATGTTTTTTCAGTTGGATTCATCCTTATTGGCAATTTTATTTTTTGAAATTGGATTATTGTGAATTTGTGACATAATTTTAAGTAGAAATAGTTCTGCCTGATTATTTGATTTTGTTTCTGTAATTGTTTAAGTGTATAGTATTGTGTAGAAATTTTGCCTCAATACATGCAGATTTTTAATTAGAGAATAGTTGTGTGACATCGAGGTTATATATGATGGTTTATAAAAGTAAGATGCATTATGTCTGATACTATTGGGGCTGAAAAGTTCAACATTGATCATGTGAAACCTTGCTTTGATAGGAATAGTTTGGTGTGTCTAATGGTGCTTGTGTTGTGTTGGGGTTTAACTCGCCGTGTTATGCTTGTAAGTCTAGATGTCTGGCCCAGCTACGCGGTCAGGGAAGCTGTCCTCTACGCAGCAGGAACAACCTGCCAGGGCAAAATGGACATCATCCCTCACCAAGGTGCTAGTTGATCTGATGGTTGAACAAATGCAACAGAAAAATATGGCGGGCAACAAATGGAAGTATATATGTGATGAGTTTTATAGCCGAACTGGTTTGGCATGGGATCGAGAACAGCTTAAGTATCGATGTGCTGTTCTGAAGAAGCTGTATGGTACTGTGAAGTCACTTCTTGATCGAGGGGATTTCTCTTTGGATGAAAGTACTGGTGCTATTACAGCTAATGATGAAGTTTGGGATCAATATATAAAGGTAGTTTTGACTTTTGATACTTGGATCGTTTTGCTGTATATTAATCTGATTTGAACTGGTGATTTTGTTCCTTTTTTCCTTTTCTGTTCCCATTAAGGCTTGTCGATCGATTGCTTCACTGAGATCATAGTTTTTATACTAATTGACTATTGATATTGATCATGTCGACTAGTTATCAAGTTTCTATTCGTGCTAGTATTATATTCGGGATATGTATTTATATGTGCATAAAGTGCAATGCAAGCTATCATCTGAGGAGATTTTTTTGATGTGTAGGAACATCCCGATGCTGATACTTTGCGAGTCTCTGGCTGTCCAATCTACAAGCAATTGTGCACAATATACTCAGAATCCGTTAAGATTGAAAACACCAATGGATCATCTGAAAAGGGGGTTTTAGATCCTGTGAGCAACAATCCAGAGGACTGCTCAACAGAATCAGAGGAAGTGGCTTGTGTGGCAAATGCGCAAGGGAAGCCCCCCTGTGCAGAAGGCCAGCAACAAGTCAACAGAAAGCGAGGGCGCAAGGGACTTGATGATATGATGTCCAGTGCTATCTTTGAGATGGCAGCTGCTTCGAGAATGAGGGCAGAAGCAATTCAGCAATGCAATCAGAGATTTACTATATCCAAGTGTGTAAAGGCTTTAGATGAGTTGCAAGGCGTCAACGAAACAGTTTACTTTGCTGCTCTTGATCTTTTTAATAATCCAGCTGCCCGGGAGACATTTCTGTCACTGAAAGAGGATAAGCGGTTGATCTGGTTGCAGGGTAAATGCAAAGTTTTATCACAACCTCAGGATTAGGTTAGCTTGCTGATATTCGCCACAAGGTTAGAATTTAGCTGTTTACACTGAAGTTAGACACAGAAATAACAGTCAATGGCGAGCAGATTGCCCATTGCCCTAACTCCTAAGAAGACTATATTTGCCATGAATTATCCAATGCCAATAGGTACATATATCTCTTTGGATCTCTGATATTTTTAATCTAGGAGTCACTGACTTTGTTCATAAACCGAGGTCGATGGAGTTAGTTCATAACATATTGCAGCTAGTAAATAACTTAGTTCATTCTATGTGATGTCTTATAGTCAATTCATGATCACCTGTATATGAATTATGAAGTAGGGTAGTAAGATTCATCTATTTTCATTTGCATCTCTATTTTATGATTCCATTTGCATCTATGTGATGTCTTATAGTCAATTCATCTCTTTTCATTTGCATCTCTTTGAGGCTTTGAGTTATTAATAAGTTGTAAGAGATCAAACTATTGGATCTGTAAAATGATCGAAAAAAATCGAAACTTTGTTTTTTCTTGTCTTCAAATTTAATTTTCCTTTTCTTTTGATTTGTCTAAGACACTAAGAAATCCATTACTCTTTGTGAAAAAACAAGTGTTTTTTAGTGTTCTTCATTATTGATGCAACAAGTGTTTTTAGTGTCCTTCATTAGTAGCATGAATATTTTTCCTCACATGTAAGATTCTAGCAGCCATAATGGCATGTAACTATCAATGCAAGTACTTTAGGATATTCATTATTTCAATTCTTTTTGTTAGTGCCATCTTTTGCTTCATGCATTACTTTTTCAGTTTTATTTATCATAAAGGGGATAATTCTGGAAATCTGAAAAGAGTGTTGCTGAGTTTGCTAGTGCATGGAACATGCACACTCACTTACTCACTTATAATAAACCAAAGTTCTGCATTTCTGCACTTCTAAAGTTGTTAGTACTTAATTACTAATCTATCGCTAATCACGGTTATGTTAATTGCAATCTGACAGATTCACTGTAATGAAATAAGATTCTGTACTGCTGTTTGCTAATTGCTTGTCCTTTGATCACGATTTACTGCAATTGGATTTAATACAAAACAGTAAGTTAAACATTTGAAGGCAGTAAGTAAAAAGGTCTCTCTTTCCTTCTTTTTTTCTCTCTGATAGCCGACTAATAGCATATCTTCCATATGATTAACTTAATTACTCCTACGAATTTTTCGCCGTCCTCTTCCTAAGGCTAAAGATGGAGCTGTACAATGGGAGAAAACTCGAATTTATATAAGAAAAGAAAACGAAGAAAAAACAACAAATACACTATTTGAAGTTTCACGATGGCTTCTCCTAAGCCATCATCAACCTCTTCACATTAAGTTCCTGATCCACATTTTTCGCCTCATTGTATACTTTTTCGAAAGCTTGCTTGCATACACTTGAGAATCCTGTCATAGCCTGAAAAACATGGGGAAGCCCCATTTGCATGTTGTTTAGTGTCATGGCCCTTGTCACACTAACTGCTTTCTCATGCCTAGCTTTCTCCTCCTCGGCCTTGACCTTCAACATGTCCACCTTTGCTCGTTTCTCTCCTACGGGGTCCCGTCCCTTCCTCGTGCTTGACATCTCAGGCATTGAATATGCCCCATGCTTTGCCTCTAAAGACCTTAGCTCGACGGCCCTCTTCTCGAGCTGTTTATTGGCAGCCTCTGACCTCTTCTTCTGCTTAAGCTCCTCGGCTTGTTGAACTACAATGGCATGGATCACTGTCAACAGACTTTTGATCCCCTCCGATGCCACTTTATCGGGGACGTTATCGATTTCAAGCTGCCATTGTTCACAAAGGGAGTAGATCGTAGAATCTTGGATTGACCTCATTAATGGATTTTTATTGAATTGGAAAAGGCTCAAACGGAGCCACCCGGTGAGGGAACGAATGTAGTCCCGCTGAGCTTTGACTAGATTGCAAAAGGATTCATGCCATTGTTGGAGCTCCACCTCGAGTTGCAATGTGGACTGGCGATGTATCTCAGAGGTGGGTTCATTCGATGGGATGGCGTTGAGGAATTTGAGCTGATCAACTATGTGCATTTGGACTTGATGGCACTCATACATACTCCTCCACATGCACATAAATCTGTACACATTCAATAAAAGTTAGGCTCAACTTGTACAAGAGTGCTGATCAAGGTTAAAAAAAAAAAAACCACGGTATGAGCAACGACGTAAAACTACAGAAGAATTCTATGGGAGGCTTGGGAGCTGATCATCTTAATCATTAACTCGTTAAAACCACTACTAATACAAAATTAATTCTTCCAAAGCACTAGATAATTGTCAAACTAAGTTAGTTTTGTGATTGCAAGAAGTTTAGTTGGAAGTAATTGAGAAAAAGACTTGACCATAATTCATGTGCAGAAGTCAGAACACGTTTCTCCTATGATTTACAGTAACACTTGTTTTTACACCTTTCCGTTTTCATCATAGTCCAAAGACAACAAAAATACACCTCAGTAATTAATTTTTGTTTTTTTAAGGGCAATATAACATCCACCTCAAAATTATGTAAAAGTGCAAAAAATGCAGTAAAGTTATTCAGAACAGTAATAAATTGTTGGTTTTTTATAGTAGAAAAATGGTCCAACTTCCAACCCATGCTTTAATCCTACTGTGAGTACACTTTTTAGTCTTTTTTGTCTGTTTTACATATTTTAACATGGTTTTTATTTCATGATCTCAGCAATAAGTACTTGTTATGTATATTTCAAACCTAATTTTATCTGTTTTTTATACCAAAGTACAGAATGGAATCCCCATTCCCTAGCAAGTAGCAACCCAGTTGTAAGTATGAGACTCAATTTTTTTTTAACAGTGCTGTAAAAAGGTAAAAGCAAAGGCAGTCAAATTCAAATCCTCTTTTCTACCGTTAAATGGAAATATTGGAATACCTTCTTCTGATGATGATCTAGCAGAGATTGATTTGTTGAACACACTTGAACATCTTCAAAATTTAATTCCCTTAAGGCCTTAACACACCTTGGGGAACCATAGTCTCATTAATCTATGATTAGTCATCTAATCCAAGCGAGTCGTTCGCGTTACTCGGGTTGGATCCTTGGAGGTTAAATCACTAATCTAAGATTTAGTCTAGTCATCTACACTACTCTACCACTAATTAAAGCATGACAATAGCCATGTGAAAATAAGCATAATAAATTAAAAGACAGTGATGTGGTCTAATCATCATAGTTTAAAAGGGTTGTTAGATCATACATAAAATTTTATACCAATTGAGATCAATGTTGTGAACTTGTGACAAAGCATAAAACAAGCAAAGTGACAATCTTCCAAGTTCAATAGGGCATGTGAGTGTCATTAATAACTTGCTCAGTAATAGTATCATCTTGGCTCTACTAACACTGCCTAAAACATGTGATATCACACACACCATTTCATAATTTGTTCGAATTTGTTAATGGAAATTATCATTAATAAGTAGTATAACACTAGTTGTAAATAAAGATTAGTAAGAACGATTGATTGATTGATTACCCTTTAACAATGTCAAGGAGTTGAGGGTAAAGATCAGTTTCCCTTAATTTGATGATCTCATTAGAGGTTGTTTGAATGGCTTGAGTGGCAACTTCTATTTGCGATTCAAGTTTTTCCACTTCTTTCTTTGTCTTCTCTGTTTTAAAATAGTCTGCTCTCTTCACTTCAAGCCTCCTTAGCTGTTCAACTCTCTTCTCATGCTCCATCTTAATTTTCTCTGCATTCTGCTCCAATTGGACAGTAACAAAAACGGACGACTGTTAGTTTAGTTGGTTACAGTCTCACGGATTTGAGATGGAGTCTCGTCTACATTTAATTTTGATTAGTTGAGAGAGCATAGAAGACAAACATGTTAAAAGCTAAACAAGGGGAGGGTGTGCTTTAAGTAGTTGAGCATAAAAAGAAGAGAAGTTAGAAAGAGAAGATTTGACCAAACCTTGACTTCATGAAAGAGCTTCTTTTCCCAAGCATAGAGCCTCTCAATAGTAGAGCAATGGCTACTACCATTAATCATATTAAGACCACTATTAACTGATCCCATTCTACTAAACACCATTTCATCTCCTAATTTCCCACACCCTAATCCACTCATCTTTCCACTTGATCCCCACAACATTGGGCTCCAACTCAAACTCCTCCCATAATTATTCACCTTCCCTACAATCAACATTCAAAAAAAAACAATCAATCAATTAATTAGCATTAAAAACGTCGATAGTGATTTTGACACTCTCAAATTCATTTCCGCACTCCAAAAAAATCCATAACATTTTAGCTGCAATGATTTGACATTTTTATGATTACTACGGTAGGGAGGGATTAAATTATATTAAAAAAAATTACCTGAAGGATTAAGATGGTGGTAATTAGTGGAAGAGGGGAGATTACAGAAAGAATGAACCTCTAAAACACCATTAACAACAGAAGCAGCATCAGCGGCTCTTAGAAAATACTCATCCAACTCCTTAATTATCTCCACCAACTCCTTCCCCTGCCTCGAAACAACCACCGCCATGTCACTCTCCTTCGAGAACCCACTCACCACCGAAGGCGGCGCCGCCACATTCGCCGCCGCCACATTCGCCGCCGCCCTCATCGGGGTCACATTCGTCGTTGTAGTCGTCGTCGTCGCAGCCTCTTCCTCCCACTCCTCGTCCTCGGTCCCACTGCGTGGGCCCGAGGAGGGGACAAACGGGTCCCAGAAATCCCACGTGGACCCCGACGCCGGAGGAGGCGGCGGCGGTGGGGGAGGGAGGGCTGATGTGGTTGTGGTGGAGGTGGTTGTCGTCCAGGTGTCAGTGCTGGGAGACATCGACGGAGGAGGTGGTGGCGTCGGTGGAAGCTGCGGCGGCGGTTGCGGCGGAGATGGGTGGGTGGTGCGGTGGTTGTGGTGGTGGTGGAGGAGAGAGGATTCTCCGGTGGAAAACTGGAGGAGAGCGGAACCGGTGGAGCGAAGAGAGCGAAGGTAGAAGGAGTGAGAAGAGGAGAGGAAGAGTCTGGCTTGAACCAACTGTTTCATGTAACGCTTCCTTGCTCTGCATCTCGACACCATTTCTTGCCTGTCAATTCTCGACACCATACACCCCATTTTTGCTGAAAATCAGGGTTAAAAAAATCTTAGAATTAAGATTAAAACGAAGGTTTCAAAAATGGTGGAAGTGACATTATTATTCAAGAGAAGAGTTTGAGAGTTTTGAAGGGGGAAGTGCGAGATTAGTGAGGCAGCAGCACACTTGCGCTGTTTTAGCTTTTTTTAGTGAGAGAAAGCGGAGAGAGAGAAGAGGGAGGGGCAGAGGAGCACAATGAAGCATGGGGCAGAGTGCCGTTAATATTTTGTTATGAAGGAGTAATTTGGAATTTATTATTTTACCCTTGTAACCTTTGCATGGGTGAAGAATGTTAGATCATGTTTCTTTTGTCTTCCTTCTTTGTTCTTTTCTTAGTTCTTCCTTTTAAACTACACTACTGTAGATCACTAGACTGGAGTGTATTTAAGAGTTACTAACTAGTGGTCTAGTCACTCTAGTGGATAACAATGTAGAGTTCTTCCTCCGTTTTTTAATTTTCTTTTATTAGATACTATCTTTTTCAAAAATGGAGGAAAATAATTGGTAATTAATTACTCTCTCCATTTCTAAATGTTGTCTAGGGTGTGCAAAGGAAACGGGAATTTTTTCGATCCGAATTTCCGGATATCCGAATTTTCGGAACCAAATTTTTCATTCCGAATCGATCGAATTATTCGGATTTCCGATTTCCGGATATCCGAATTTTCGGATCGGAAATCCGGATTTCCGATTCCGAATTATATTAATTGTTTTTTTTTGTCGAGTTAAATCCAATGCTTTGTTAAACTTTAATGTTATGATTTAATTAAAATTTATATATTTTGAGTTTTTGACCACTTTTGTTGAGTCTTAATTATTAAATTACTAATATGCAATAATAATAAACTATATATTACAAGGCTTTAAAACCAATAATATGGAAGCTACCCGTATTTTTCCTGCTTTATTACTGAGTATTTTCTAATAGGGTATGAATTTCGACATTTTGTACTGATTGGCTGTAGTGATTTGCAGTACGGAAAATTCCATGATTACTTAATTATTCCATGATTTGCAGTACTGATTGCTGTAGTGTTTGGCATTCTAATGTTCTTCGATTATAGCATAAACAGCATCAGGTTTTATTCACCTCTAACTTCCTTACCATGATTGCTGGGCTGTATTTTTTAAAAAAAATCGGAAATCCGGATATCCGGATTTCTAAAAAATCATTCCGGATCCGATCCGGATTTCCGGTTTCAAAACGCGGATATCCGATCCGAATTTCCGAATTTCAAAAACCGGAACGGATATCCGGATTTTCGGAAAAAAAAATTCGTAAACCGTATCGGAAATTCGGAATCGTAATATTGCACAGCCTATGTTGTACTACTTTATGGAAGGAGTATATTCATTTGAAATTTGACACTCTTTAACAACATGAAAGAATCTCTTAAATTTCTGTTACTCCGTAAGACCGTAACATATAAGTCAAAATATAATCATGTGAGATTTTGTTTGATTCGTCTCAATGAGTACTGCAAGAATATACTTCGTATAATTTTAGTAATATTTGATATTTTTGATGTATTGTATTGATATATGATTTTTCTCCCCATTCTTGATTCATGTGCACATTTTATGCGCATGTGGGGTGGTGAGTGAATGGGTTCATTTTTAACCCACTATACAAAGAGAGGAGTGTCACTAGCGAGAAGTTCTTCCTTGATTCTGATTCTCTCTATACTTGATGGCTGGTTGTGTTTTTGATGATTCACGTTGTTGGATAGGCATTGAGTCACTTGGGATCTTTGGTCGGGGAATTGGTCATGAGCATTTTGCGATGTTGCTTTTATGGGGTGAGACGTGTTTAAATTGAGAATCTAGATGAGCTTGCTTGAGGACAAACAAGAGTTTGGCTTAGGAGAGTTTGATGTATTGTATTGATATATGGTTTTTCTCCCCATTCTCTTGCTATTTTGCATGGTTTTTGGCCTCGTTAAGGCCCTCTTTGCTACTAATGTGTTTGTTTAGTGTTTGAATAAGTTTTAGGTTGCTTTCATTGATTTGGAGTGATTTTGAACTCATTTGCGAGCACTACGGAGCCTTAGAAGGAGTAGTGAGGAGCTAGGAGTGGAGCTACGCGAAAAATGATCGTTGCGAAGCATCGATTTTGACATATGCTCACTCTTTTGGTCATAAGTCACGTTTCGTATGTCGGATTGGTGTGATTCCAATTGCATTGGAAACTAGACTTCGAGAGCTTCGATTTGATAGTTTATATGCCTAATTTGAACAACCAGACCTCGAGATATGGCTTTCGGAAGATACCCCAGCGAATCTGCCGCGATTTACTGAACCAATCGGTTTGGCTAATCCGATCGGTTCAGGCTCGATTTTACCGATTTTAATTATCTTCTTTTGGGCTTTTATTCACAAGGATATAATTATATTTTTAGCAAGCCATCTATCTTAGGGAATTAGTAGTATTTAAAGAGAGATCCTGATGGATACTTGAGATTATTATATTTTAGTTTAGTTTTAGAATTACTTTTTCTCTCTAAAAAACCCTAGTTTTAGTTTTAATTCAATTATTCAATAGTTCATCATTAGTTCTTCAATTATTGCGATTCTGGTATTATTCTTAATCTCTAAACTCCTTTATTCTTTGTTATTAGTCTAATTATGTTTTTCTCAATTGCTTTTATTATGTTTAATTGCATTATGATTGAGTAGTTTCCTTTCTAGGGCAATTGGGGATCTATGGCAATATGATTAGCATGTTTGGGTTTGATTCAATTCATACTTTGGCAATTTATCGAATTCCTATTTTATTGTTCTTCATGTTATCACTAGTGGAAAAATCGACAAATAATATATTGCAAATGCCTCGGGTATCCAAAAACACGAAACATTTAACACTTAATGCCTCGGGTATGTAAAAACCTGTGGCATTTAAATACTCAAATGGTTTCTAATTTTCAACACCCGAGGCATTTGACACTTTGGCAATTTCAATTCCCACAACATACATGACACCCTTCTACACACAATCACACATACACGAGTCACATGACAAACCCTCATTCTTCTCACTTTTACACGACAATACCCTGTTTCCTCTCACTCGTCCCCACTACTCCTCCCTACTGCTCCCTATCGCTCCTCCCCACTGAAACTGCTCCTTCCTCTCTCACTCGAAACCCTCACTTTAGTTCAAAAACCTCGTTGCGGAGCTGCTTTGTTGGAGGACCACCGCCGCACCGCCCCTGAGTTCGAAAACCATCGCTGCTCCTCTTCAGTTCTCAAAAACCTCTTCCACTGTTTTTGGCTTATGTTCATACTCTTGCTCAAGTCCTTGGCAGTTAATTTTATCATTGTTTAATTTCATTTTCAAGGTTTTTTTAATTCAATGGATTCTAATTTTTAGGGCTCTTGTTTTTAGGTTTAATTTGTTGGGTTTTTAGTTGTTATTGTTATTATTCATCATCATTAGAATTTGGGATTGTATTTTGAATGTGTTTTTTTTATAAATCAGTTCTCTAATGGGGTTGTGATTTGGGTCATGAAGGGGTTGCGGTTTGTGTGATTTAGGGGTTGCAATCTGGTTGGGTAAGGGGTTGATGTTTGGGTGGTCCACGATCTTTGTTGCTAAATTAATGGTATGTATTTGTTGCTACTTGTTATTTTGTTTGTGTTCTTCACTAGTTTTTGATGTGACATGGTTTATTTGTTGGTACTGGAGATTGATATTAGTTAGTGTAGACACCTAAAAATGTCTCCCCAAATGAGTAATCAATGATGAAGTATACCACATGTCGCAATTAATTCGAACTCGAAAAAACGCAATTAAACTCGTAGTGAAGCTCGAAATATGTGAAGTCAAGTCACACTCGAAATTATGAGTCAAAGGTCAAAAACAAGGCAAAAATATTTTCTTTCGGTTTTCTCGACAACAAAGGTTTCAAACAATTACGCTGGCGATTCTCATGCTTTTGTTTCTCATCATGTTCGTCGTATTTTTCTGAATCCGCCAGTATTTTTAAATTATTTTTCTGAGTTTCTATGATTTTCTATGAATTTTGCAATGTTTAAATACGCAGAATACGCAGAAATACGTGAATAATTAGAAAATACGCGGAATGTTCTAGAATCATACTTTCTTGGCAAAGGAGGCGTCTAGAATATCCGTAATTTTAGAAAATCGAGAGTATGAAAGATTATTCGAATCAAAATATTTAGATTTTTTGAAAAAATATATACGCAGAAGCCTGCGTATATACGCTCCTTGGAGCGTATATACGCAGGGTACTATACGCTGCCTAGAGGAGGTATTACTGAGGAGCACGTATATACGCTGAGGAGTCAGCGTTTACGCTGCCCTAGTATATACGCTCCTTCGAGCCTCCGCGATATAAATACGTGCCTTGCCTTAACCCTTTGACACACGATTTCACACGATTTTCAATACGACTTCCGACTTCCAATTCCAACTTCTAAGCATTCTCTCATTCACAAACTCTCATTCACAAAACTCTTTCACAATACACATAACACAGCTTTTGCGTTTTTCGATTCGTTTGACAAGCGAAAACAAGGTTGAATTCTGAGATTACTCACCATAATTCTCTTTCACTTCTTTTAACTTGATTAACATTATTATGAGTTTAATGTAATTTTCAAATGTAGAAACCGACTTTTAATCGTTCTATGTAAATATGTAGGTTGTTCATAATGTTTTCAATGTTTTTCATTGTTTTAGTTTTCATTCTTTTCATTTCTTTCTTATTATTATTATCATGTGTCAATACTAAGATTTCTTATTCTTGTATAGGCGATTCAGGCGAAAGATTCATTGCTCTTGTTTTTTCATCATGAACTAACATTTGTTTTATTTGTCTTATATAGCGATTCAGGCGGAGATTCGTTTCGCTTCGTTTACAACTACCTTTGTTTTGTTTGCAGATTTAGGGTACATTGGTTTGTACATATATTGTGAAGTTATATACTTCATATTGTCATTGTTGTATATTTGTATATATTTTGCTACAAGACCGGAATTATGTGAATCGCTTTAAAGCAGATTAACTATGGACAACCGGTTTTTAGGCACCGTTTTAACATGATTAATACAATGGTACAATTTCCTAGGTTAGGTAGTCTCTTGTGGCATAATAGAAACATACTCACTTAGTATTTTTTAGGGCTAGTGCGCTAATAGGTTGCGAATATGTAGAGTTGTGTGCATCCAATAAATGTGTTTAATGGAATTAAATGAGACCGAGTAGGGCCGCTCATGCGGGCGAATTGGGTTATTGATTCAATCCGTACATGTCCCGAACCCACGACTGGTTACTTGATTGGACGTGGGGCATTTGTTTGGCAAGTTTCGGGCGTCCGTGAATAACCTTTCTAGGCACGGTGGCGACTCCCCTTACTCGACAACACTACCCCAACGCACTCACGTGCGGGATCCGTGGCTCAAGCCCACGCAAAAGCACCTCGATGTAGTACCAAGCCGCGCGCCCGCTATACGCRGAGGGCGCGGCCCACGTCCTACAGTTAGAAATGGGTGTTAGGATAAAACATTCTTCAATAACTAAATGTTTTGTGTGTTGCATAGTAAGTGCTTGATGAGATGCGTGAATGAATATTGTTCAATTAATAAATGTTTGATATGTTGCACACCAAGTGTTTGATGAGACGGTTGAATGAATTTGATTGTCCCATTGTATTTATGATTTTCAGTTGCTAAATTAGTGTTTGCTTGATACTAGGAATGAATCTGTCTATCTTATTTATGTTATAAATTAAAAATGGATGGCACCCTACACTAGAGTATTATTTATGCTACGAAATACTTTATCAACAGACACCACCATCTAACAAGGTGTGTGTAGCTTCTTACCCCTGCACACTCCAAAATGACATTCTCTAGTTTTGGTCGAATTTCGATCCCAGCTACGAAGACATTTTTGACAAGAAACAACCTCCTTACATTCCCCAACTCGATGATCCGTCCTATGCCAAGTCCATGGGAACTAGGGACATTCCCTACAGGTTTGTATCTCTATTAATTCTCAATGCACAAACATCGTACTCACAGTGATCACACACTCTACTATACTAGTATAACAACTGCATCCCAGTATCTCACAATGATGCTGTCATCTACTAATTGTATGTTTGATTCAGAACAATTGCATCTCAATATCTCACAATGCTGCTGTCATATGCTAAATTTGTTAAATTATGCAATGTCCTGTTTTAATTAGTTGTGCTGTATGTTTGTGTTACATCTTATGGTGTATTGTGTTTGTCATATATTTAGTCGTGAGAATAGCATGCTAATTTTTGTTGCTTATATAAGCATGTAAGAGGGTTTAGGCCTAGCACTCAGCCCCGTTTATTGCCTTTGCTAAATGTTGCCCTCTTTCTAGTTCTTGTTTTGCAGATATATTCATTGGTTCCCCTGTTAAGGACAGTTCTTTAGAGCCAAAGAAGAATGATACCAACATTTTTTCCAATTCTACAAAAGATGAGGCACCGGTTTTTGAAGGATATGATGACGGAAGCATTAAAGGTGAATCCTAATCATATTAATTTTTATTTAGTTGGTAAAGCTTTAATAGATCTTTCTTTCTTCAGTATCATGTGCTACTAGTAGATTATAGAATGAATTGTTATTTAAGATGGAAAATAATCTAGCATTTCTTGTAAAATTTCTATTAGTAGCCCTTTCAATTTTATAGCAATAACCCTTTTTGGTATTTCGAATATTTTGGGGTTTTTTTTGGGAGCGTTTGAGTTCGAATTTTCTGGGGTTTTAGGGCGCAAATGAGGTGCGTTTTTGGGAGCAATTCTGCTCACATTTTCTGGTTCAATTGAAGCTAGAATTTGGCTCAACAGTGGTGCGGTTTGGAGGCCCGTTTTGGGTAAATTGTTGCTGTCCCAGACTCGTTTCAACAGTGGTTTTCATCCGTGCTCGTTCTATTCTTGTGTTCTCGGATTCTTGCTGCAATTATGCTTGATTTTGGAGGATTTTAGGAGTTGTTTACACACTCCTTAAGGTATTTAAATTCTCCTTTAATTTTAGTTTAATTTTCAGTTTTAAATCCTTGAATTATTTCATGATTTGAGCTTGAAATTGAATTATTATTGTGGGTTTGAGCATTTGAACGTGAATATGTGCACTATTGTTGATTTTGAGCTTGAATTGGAGCACTGGTGAGTGTTAAGCTTGAATTTGAAAAATATTATTGAAAATGTGGAACTACTTTGAGTTCAAACTTGTGCTAGAATTGTGGTGTTAAGCACTGAAATTTTCAGCACTTGTTAGTCCGTCGGCGATGCCACGTGAAAGTTTGTGAACCCTTTGATGTGCGGATCCTTTGCATCAAAGAGTTACGCAGATGAGATTACGCCAAATTACTTTGCAAATTCGAGTGCCTGTAATTCATACTATTTACTGTGAATTGTGTATTGAAACTTGTAGGGTCTAAGCTGTAAATTTGAGCGTTCAATGTGTTGATATTCTATGGTTGGACTTGTGTTACGTTTTGTTGCAATTTTTAGTCAGTAAGGGTTGTTTAGGTTCATATTTTGTGTGTAAATTATACTTCAGAAAGATCAAAATATTATATAGTCCGATTGTTTCATTCAAATACTTGTTTATCGCTTCATTTTCTGTCTAATTGTTTGATACAAGAAGAGCATAAAGTCATCATTTGTGTTCGTTGTTCCGATTTTGTAGTCATAAATAAAAGGTAAAGCTTAATCAGCGAACTAGCAGTTTAGCTCAAGGATAGGGCTGACCAAGACATATCCCACGTTCGCGAACCGCGGGTTTGCATTAATTTTTCCATCTCATATGCTCAGAGTTTGCTTCAATGTGTAAGATTATCCTTAATGGTATAGTATTCTCGCATCCTCATAATTTGATATTGATAAAAACCTATTTTATAGTAATGCAATTTTACATTTCAATAATACTAATAATTTCCTTATAATTTATTATATGCTTAAAGATTTAAAACTTTATTTTTTCGATTTTTTGGCTCTCAAATGCCGTCGGCTATGTATCACAAACTCGAAGCACGTTACTAGCACTAAAATGCTTCGTTGTTTTCGAACCCGAGAGCCATTTGAACTCACAATGCCTCTACCGCCGCCTCGGGGTTTCTCCTAAAACCCGAAGCATTCTCGTGAATTAATTTGCCTCGGGCATTGCGACAGCATTTGGTGAATATTCCAGACGTTTGCTCAGCCGACGTCTGCTTGTAATGGCGGGCTCAGCCCGAGCGACGGATGCGAGCGCTCTATTTTGGCCCGATGCAGATGTCCTCCTTTTTTCCTACATACGCGTGTATTCAAGTTACGGTTATTGCACGACCACTTAAATTGGGTAATTAGGATTAGATCAGCAAGTTTCAGATTCTAGCGATTGAAATTAATACAGATTCTACCGTCAATAGGTCTAGAACGAGACTATCCTCTAGGTCAGAGAGATCCGTTACGTAGGAGTATCTCTTGGTTCATTACGATTCGAGAAAACTTTGATCCTATGTTCGATTGTGCCTCTATTGTGTATGTTGATATTCCATTATTGTTTGATTTTTGTGTCTATAGAAAAACGCATAGGCCAGATTTAGTGTGTGATTATATTTAGTCCCGATAAGTAGTTCTATCTGTAATTATTTGTAACTAATAACTATCAAACAAAGGTTATTTTACTAATCTAGATGCTATTAATTACATTAATAACTTAATTTGTTTACTTCCTTGTTGACTGTGAGCAACGACGAAAATCCCGTGCCCACGTGTCTCTCATAATTATGCGACGTCAGAACTCAAGACCCACGTGGCAAACGTTCATCGTTATCTAATTGTATCCGAGCCAAAACGGACGGAAGAACCGACCGTTCCCTACACTAAAACAGTAGTAAGGGATGCACAGCAGCCCGATGTAATGAGCAAAGTGTCAATCATCCATAGTTGGTTCCTTTGGTTTTGAGGAGGCGATGTACTCATTAAAATACCCTAAAAATACAAGGAACACACACAATTGCTCATAGCATTTATTGCATATGCCCAACTACTTTCTCTCTATATGCTTGACATTTTTATTCCCTCTTAAACTCCATACTTACCTTAAGCATCGGTAGGGGAATAATCCGAAAAGGATTATTCTCCTTGTGCAAGGTGCAGGCCCTTCGAAGATTTCTGACCAGGAGTGTCTAGGAAAGCCAAAGAGCGGTCTACGTGCAATAGAAGGTCAACTCGTCTCCGAGTTAGCTTGACGGGAAGCCTTCCACCTCCCGTCGTCACGCCATGAAGGCTAGGGAAATATTGTTAGCCAGGCCACGTGATCAACCAAATTGCATGCCGTATCGAAATGCGATTTTGCGCCGTCTGTGGGGACGCGCTAATCAGAAATGGGCCTTCAGAGTATGACCGCGCACTCACGATAGAGCGACCACACCTCTTCCTCAGAGAAGTAAAGTAATCCCATGGCAAAGACACTCGGACCGACTCTCGTGGCTACTTCCAGTTGGCCTGGTGAGGGACAACACTGACATTCGCTTTAGGACTTGGATATAGGTATGTATTCTTCATTACACTCTATAGAATAGAGATTATCCAAGGGTCGTGCGGTGGACGAGGATTTGGACTCGTTTTCAGCCAAGGCAGAGACACTAAAGAGTAGACTTAACCTCTCTCAAGCGGGATGGAATGCCCGCTTGAAAGCCTTGCGAAGCAGCAATTCTAAGAGCGATGACAGTGAGAGCTCCCATGCCAAAGTCTGCAAGCACGGAGTAGCAAACACTCACGTCATTTCCCAAAGCTCGGTACCTGTCAAGGTCATACAATGCGAATCCAACGGGCATAGCTATGTTGTCACGGAACACGTTCCCTTGGCATACGAGAAAGTGGTCTACGGCCAGGAGATGATCGGTAGCACTTCAAAAGCCTGCCAGACACAGAACAACAACTGCCCAGGGCAACTTCTGCGGAGGGTGGCCCATATAGTTTGGATGAATGCGCGATATGGAGAGACGTGACGTTTCCCTCCTAGCAGCGAGTTCTGACTGCGCCATGAATCAACCAGTGAGGACGTCAGATAATCTCATCAGAAGAGAGAAGACCGCGAGTTCGCGTCCTGGTCTGATGCCCGGGGGATCAGTTGAGATCAAAAGGGGAAGAACCAGGATGCCAGGCTGATCCTGGACAATTAAAGAGATGGGCTGAGAGGCATTCTCTTCTT
>SNQN01003353.1:23196-36342 GCA_008642245.1 Bassia scoparia | reverse complement strand
ATCTCATCGAAAGGAGGAAGCAAGACCGCGAAGCTTCTTCCATGGATGCCCGGAAGATCATTGAGATCAAAAGGGAGAAGAACCAGGATGCCAGGCTGATCCTGGACAAGAAAAGAACTGAGAGGCTTAAGCAAGCCGCTCGATATGATGAAGACCATTCTTTGACTAGTTCTACGCCAGTATGTACGGACCCTTCTCACCGATCTCTCCGAACACATGGTCCAGCTCATAGTACATCGGGCCAGGCCACTTCTGTCTCGCATTGTCAGGAGCCAGAAGTTAGATCCCACCAACGTGGGGGGTGTCACCAAAGCGGTGCTCACCTGGATAGGGGTCATGGGCAAACGTCTCATGGGGTGACTAGGGGAATGCAAGCGCTTTCCCTAACAGACAAGAACTCCTTCTCTCCATCTATCCTCCTGGCCACACAGTCCCAGAAAATCAAGTTTCCATCTATTGATGCTTATGATGGAACCACTGATCCAGATGATCACCTGGCGATGTACAAGCATCTTATGCTGACCACCCAGGCCGATGATGCTACGTGGTGTAAATACTTCCCAATCACTCTCAAAGGGCTGGCACAAAGGTGGTTCAGCGGCCTTCCAACGGGTTCTATCCACAACTTCAACGAGTTGGCTGTTCTTTTCACTCATCATTTCATGGCACATCGCCAGGAGCAGAAAAGCAGCCTACACTTGGGGAGAATCCAGCAACGACCCAACGAGAGTTTGAGGAGCTATGTTAAGCGCTTCAACAATGAGACTCTCCAGATTCCAGACTTGCCAGACCGGGTGATCRTGGACAATTTTTACAGAGGACTGGACGAGGACAGCCCATTCAAGTTTCAGATGGTCAGACAGCGGGTAGGGGACTTGAATGAAATGATGAGAGAGGCCGAAGCGTGGATTCACGCTAAAGAAGTCTGTGCGGTCAAGAAGGCCAAAGAAAAGGTAACTCCCCCCTCCGCAAAACATCAAAGTAACCAGGCACACCGCAGTGGTGGGTCTGACAAAAAGAGGTCTGGCACCTGGAATATTGAGGAGGAAGGAACATCCCAAAAAGGGGCGGCCAGGAAGAAGAGAAAATTCAGCTACACACCTACGGTTGAATACACAAAAGATCTCTTCCAAGTCTACAAGGAGGTAAGTCGAGATGTCCACATCGATGATCCTCCCCCAATCAAGACTGAAATGGACAAGAGGGACAAGTCCAAATATTGTAAATATCACAAGGAGCCTGGACATGTCACCGATGATTGCTATACCTTGCAGCGCACTATTGATCGCCTGGCGCATCAGGGCATGGTAAAGAAGCATTTAATAAAAAGATTTCTGAAGAAATCTCCTTCTGCGGAGGGTAACCCCAAATGAGGAGCATTCCTGACTCGAATCGCCACACGATCTGCGGAGGTTTCGCTCAGTGTCCAACGTGCAAAGGTCACCTGACTACTGTCAGAACTCTCACAAGTTCCCTGGACAAGGAGGAAGAGGAGAAAGTTCCCAAACGTTCTCAACTCGAGAAGGATCGTGGGGAGGTAACACCCTCATGAGACCCTCTGTGGTCGAATGAAATCGGATAAGCGTGGTCCGCCCGCATTCTCATTGACAGGGAAGCCCTCTGACATGCAATAGCTTTGAAGTGCCTCTACTCAAAAGCTACAAGTGTAATGATGACGACTTAGTGCCATGCACATAATCCTATTCAATTAGGGTTTTGGGACGGTGTATCATTCAGCCGGTGGGAGTTGTCACCTCCACTCCACGTATGAGTCTCCGTGTCGCGAGAACGGAAAAAGTTGTGTAGGTGCCCTGCGAGTCAAGGTGTGTCCCTGCGTCTGGTTAAAAAATATGAGAAGCCAACAACGTGATATATGGCAGCCCAATGCTCAACGCTTCAAGGTCAGATGGTGTCACATATCAAATCTGATGTATGATATGGAAGTTCACATCAGTAAAAGACGAGGCAAGGTTGGCACAAATATATGGAAAGTCAGCACAGTCGCTCGAGAGTGCTAGCCACATTAACTTAAAAACAATATGAAACTCAGAGCCTACTTGCTGGGGGCAACCGGAATAATGATATAAAGGTGCCGTACAAAAACTTACATGTTTAAAACTAATAGACAAGCTTATTGGATCTCCAAGAAGAGATATCTGGTGAAATGAAACTGAGGTTCATGGAACCCAACAAGTACAAATGAATGCCATTCAGGTTTGTTTGACCTCTATCTTTTCTCCGCTGAAGCGCATAGGAGGCAAACAAGAGGTATTTGAATTTGGAGAATTGATATGGTAATTCCCATGACATCTTAGTCCATAAGGAGAACGGTAAGAGTTGCGATGATGCCATGAAAAGACAAGGCTTAAATGGGGCATGTAAGTAAGTCAAGTGAACTTGTTAGGGGGAATACAAAGATCCGTTTTTGCTGTTGCCTCAGCAAGAGAGAAGCATGCTCCAGATTAGGATAACGCAATAAAATCAGCACTCAGCACAGCCTTGACTTGTTGACTCCTTAAACTTCTTCAAAGCCAGTTGAAACAAAAAGATAGAACCCTGGAGGCTCCTGCGAATCACCGACAGCAAGCGCACAGAGATCGTAGGAGGTTAATATAAAGTTATTGCTAATAGACTCAGCATGTAAGGTGTTTATTTATGCGTCCTTCGTCCATAAAACCACGGAGTGGGGTGAAAATGCAGCCCAGTTCCCACAAGCCAAATGGAACATGGAGAATGGTGTGGGACTACACCGATTTGAACAAGCTTGCCCGAAAGATAATGATTTCGCCACTTCCCAAAGATTCGACAGCTATTAGACCTACAAGCGGGGCAGGAGGCCATTGAGCTCGTTGTGCTTAATTCAGATTTCAATCAAATCCACTCTTAAGGAGGAAAGACGCAGGACAAGACACCCTCTGTCTCTGACAAACCGGTCTGTTGTGTTTACATAGGTAGACTTTTGGCTGTAGATATAAGTCCCCTGCTCACCTTATCCAAAGATGTGGTAAACACCAATCTTTGCTAAGACCCAGGCTTGGACAGAGATAGTAGCAGAGACTACATTGAGTGGACTAAATATCACAGAACAAGAAGAAGGAAAACCATGCTCAGGGACCTAACGGGATGACATCGACACACGAGCGGGACCTTGTAATGGAAATATCAGAGAGACGAAGAGGAGGTCTTGGGGTAAACTTCTAGGCAAGATTCTTGGGTTTCACTTGGTGTATAGCCGAGAAAAGAGGTATTGAAGCCTAACCCCTGACAAAGAAACGCGGTCCCTGGAATGCAACGACCACGGAATGTGAAGGAGGTCCAGAGGCTACGGGGGTGCTGCAAGCGCTTGGCATGTTCTCTCAAAGTCTGGAGATAAATGTCAATATTTTTGAAGTGCGATCAAAAAAGAGCGCCAAGTTCGAATGCGAGCGAAAGGCTGAAGCTGCCTTTGTCAAGTTGAAGGAAACCCTACACACTCTCTCCAGGTGGTGAGCCCCATGGAAGTGAGACCTTGTACTTGTATTTGTTGGTGTCCGAAATGCTCTGTCGCCGTGTGGTGGCCGAAAGGGAAGGAACTCAGTGCCCAGTCACGTTGTGAGCACTACTACAATGGGCAGAATCCGCTACGCCATTTCTGAAAAATTTGTTGGCACTTATGATGCTAGCAAGAAGCTCGTCCTACTTCGCAGTACATAGGATCGTTGTTTTACATCTGAACCAACCCAACAAGGCAATTTGACTAAGGTGGAGTCTTCTGGAGGAATGCTCAAGTGGGCGATAGCATTGAACGGATAAATTGGAGTTTTGAACCACGAAAGCTATAAAGGGGCAAGCCTTGGCGGATTTTATCGTTAGAAATGAGAGGCCTCCCCAGTTGAAAACGTCAAGCGACGTATGGAATTATTTTAGATGGTTCGATCATCAAAACGGTTGGTGGGCAGGCATTTGTTCCAAATCGCCAGGGGAGGATACTTCGAAGTATGCCATGAGTTCAATTTCAGACTTCGAACAACGAAGCCGAGTATTCTGAAGCGTGGTGGCAGGGATTAGGGAATGTGCAAGCGCTGGGCACGAAAAATTGAGTGTAATATGGTCGGACTCAACTGGTGGTAAGTCAGGTTAATGAGTAAGTATAGGCCCGAGACAAAAACATGATAAATAACTTGAGATGGTGAAGAAGGAGAGTTGAAGGGTTTGGAACGTTTTCACTTAGTGCAAGTGCCTAGGTCGGAGAACAACCACAGCAGATGCCTTACAAGGTTGGCTACTCGGCTACAAGGAGACTCTCCCAGATCTTGTCTTCTGAGAAGTTAAGGAACAACGAAAGCATAGACAGCTAGCCGAGTCCATATACATCAACCGAGAAGCACCGGATGGATGAGATTATTGAATACAAGTAAAAACAAACTGGAATCCTACCTCTTGACCCCGAAAAAAGGCTAAGTATGTGAAGCGGCGAGATAACGTGTGTATATTGAGGGTCAGCTCTACAAGAAATCATTCTCTCAGCCTTCTTTCAAATGCAATTACCGCACGAGAAAAGGGTCAAGAGGTGCTAGACGACATCCATTAAGGCCAGTGTGGTTCGCATATTAGGGCCAGGTCATTGCCGAAAAGACCCTTAGTACGGATATATGGCTACCTTGAGAGAAGATGCTGCTAACTTGGTCAAGAAATGCACACGAAGTGCAAATCCACGCTCACATTTCTACTCAACGGGCCTAGCAAATCAGTTGTCTCCAGTTGCTTACACTCTCCGTTTTGCCAGGTGGGTCTAGTGGGGACACGCGTTATGACCTTTCCCGCAAGCGCCAGGTAGAAGAAATCCTTGATCGTGGCGGTGCCTACTTCACCAAATGGTAGAAGCCGAACCAATGAGAAATATCAAAGTGCCAGATGTACAAGGATTTTTAACGAGGAACATCATTACGTGGTATGGTGTCCCCCAGTCCATCGTCTGCGACAACGGTCCTCAAATTGATTTCCAACAATTCTCACCAATTGGCTTCAGACCAAGGGATCACTGCACACTTTGCTTCATAGCCCATCCAAAAGCCAATGGACGGTTGAGTCCTTCAACAAAATCATCAGCAATGGGTTGAAGAAGAAGCTGGACAATGCTAAGGGGTTGTGGGTTGATGAACTTACAATGTGCTTTGGTCTATCCGGACAACGGTGAAGAACTCCACGGGTGAAACTCCATTGCACTTGTCTTTGGCCGGATGCCGAATTGCCCATTGAGATGTATGAACCAACGCTCCGGGTTATGATGTACACCGAAGAAGGAAATTGGGAAGCCATGAAGTGCAATCCTGATCTAATTCCAGAAATCCGGGCAACGCTCTTCTCCGCCAACAGATTACAAGTTAAGGATGTCCCGAGAATACAACAAACGTGTCAACCATAAGGCCTCTCCAATTGGGAGAACCTTGTTTGAGAAAGATGGAATCTACGGGAAGGGCAAAGGAGGATGAAAAGTTGACTCCGAATTGGAAAGCACCCGTATAAACTAGTGAGGTGATAAGGGACGGAACCTACTAGTTAGAAGATGGACAGGCAACGACTTACTCACTCCCCATGAATACCGACAATTTGAGAAAATTCTATGTTTAAGCAAACATATCTGAGTCGACCTGAAGCGCTCACACATAAAGTCGAGTTGCCAGATGTGCGCTCGAATCACAAGATTTGAGTCGACCTGAAGGGCTCAAACTTGTAAAAAACTTTGAAGTATCTAGATTGAATGAAAGCCTCAATACTTTGAACTTCAAACTCGTGTTATTCACAACAGGGGCAACTCCCCCCATGGGAAATACGTAATATTAAAACGAATAAATTGAGTCCCATAGATTTCTAAAACGAATATTAAACAGATCCATTTTTTCTGTTAAAATAACCTAAAAAATGCGCCTAAGTCATACACTTAGAAGTTTTAGGAGTGGCAAAACAGCCAAGAGGGCAAATGTCCCAACCTGCGAAGGGAACAATTTCCCTAGATTACAGCGCGACGAGCTAAAATGCTCTGAAAAATGCGACTGTGCGAGCTTTCCGTTTTGTAAAAACAATGAAATCAGCTCGCAACCTTAGATCAGAATTGATCGCATAAGGGCTAATGACCCTCAAAGGGTGCGAGGTGCGAGCTTACCTGTTTTAAATAATTGACAAAATGGCCTCGCACCAAGTCACCTATGGCAAAATGACCTACAGGAATGGCGAAGTGCGAGCTTACCGTTTTTAAAATTGACAAAAATGGCCTCGCACCAAATACCCAAGGGCAAAGACCTGCAAAGAAGGGTGCGAAGTGCGAGCTTACCGTTTTGTAAAATGGCAAAAATGGTTGCAGACTCAGTCGCACAAGGGCAAGTGACCCACATGATGCAAAACATGAGTTTGCAGATTTGCAAATAGCATAATTACAAGACCTCGACAAAGTTCACATAAAGAAATAGGGCTATACCTGTAAACGCAGCTACCTAGTCACGGAAGCTGCGACGGTCCTGGCTTACCGTTTTGTAAAAACGATGAAATTGGCTCGCACAAATTTGTCTACAAGGGCAAGCTGTGACGTGCGAGCTTACCGTTTGGTAAAACCATGGAAATTTTGCTCGCACAAATCTGTCTACCAGGGCAACTGCGACGTGCGAGCTAACCGTTTTGTAAAACGACGGAAATTGGCTCGCACAAATCTGCCCATCAGGCAACCTGCGACGTGCGAGCTTACTGTTGGTAAAAAACAATGGAAGTTGGCTCGCAATGGGTGGAAAAATGTTAGGGTCGTGATCCGCGAAGGGTTATAACTACTACGTCCTTGACTCAATCTCCAAGTTTAAGGCAATCAGTAGATTGATTGACTTGACCCCACTACTAGACCTCAAGTCAATCAATTCTTTGAATCTATAAACTTGACATTTCGCACAAGTACGAGGTTAACTAGGCCTCAAGGAGTGTTGTGGACATTTTGCACATTTAGTTTTGGTGGTAGTCCATCGCACAGTGGTGGACACATGCACTAACAGGGCAAGTGGACCCTTGAAGCGCGAAAGCTGAGTACTCGAAGTGTAAACAACTGCGACGTATGGACTTAAACAAAAACAATAAAAAATTATGCAAAAATGAGCAACACTGCAAGACAACAAGACTTATGATTTCTACTAGCAAGAAGGCTTATATTAATTGATGGAGAGTGGATTACAAAGCTTTCTAGACAAAGATTCTAACGAGACCTAACACTTTGTACAAATTATCTAAGGATACAACAAGAGTACAACAAAATACTGCCTGGTTGGGCTGAACAAAAGCGAGCGAGAGAAAGGCCATCTGATGACTGATTTCAAAAGCTCCCAATGAAAGGACAACTCTTCACTTGAGAGGGATAAACCTTGAAGGGCGAGGAGATCAAATCATCTGCGAAGCTTCAAACCTGGTTGATGTTTTACCATTGTAAAACCCGGATGACGCTCCTAATCATCTGCGCGAGGCTTCAAATCTGGTTGAATGTTTTGCCATTGTAAACACCGATGACGCTCCTAATCATCTTGCGAGGCGTGAGGCGAGAAGAGCTCATCTGATGCGAACCTCAGCATCATCCGCATCGTTCAATTTTCAATGTCGACGTGTCACCCGATCAGCTATAGTCATACACCAATCTTTGGCGACGTCGACATCATCAGTTTTGGCTTCCTCCTCCTCGCCACTTACTGCTGCTCGCATCTTTGCTAGCCACATCGTCGTCGCTGACGAAGAACAATCAAAGGTGTAGAGTTAGTTAGGAGTGCTCCTCGTCGTTGAATTCAAACATGAAGTTCTTCTCTGACAAGGGAGGCCTTGGGTGCACTGGAGTGTCAGGCATGTTTTGGATAATTTCCACCTGCTCGACATAATCCAGCCTTTCTTCCAGACGTGAAGGGATAACTCTCTTTGCAGGAAAAAACCGCCAAGCTTCTTAACAAGTGCTCCGCACTCCTCAATGCCTTTGTTCTTCGCCTCAGCGAACTCATTCTTCTGATCTCCTTCAGAGCTGCGAGCTCCTTGTCTTGGCTTCCAGCGATGACGCAAAAGATTGAGCAGCTCATCTCGCACTTTAGCCTAGCCCTCACCAATGCCTCTTTCAACTGTGGCATGCTTCAGCAAGCTTCGCAGTCACCTCTTGCTACATATCGCTCTGCGACAGCTTTTGTGACTCTTTCCTCCTCCTTCTCTGCAGACTTGGCCACATGCTTGGCCAAATCATTGTGCTTGGAGGAGGGAGTGCTTAGCCTTTAAAGTGACTTGCGGAGGCTGCCTTCACCGTATTGAGGCTTGACCAAGAGTATAGGTCGCCCTCAGCATCAGCGACCTTTGAGATAGCTTAAGGGTCTACTGGCATGAGGTACTCTATTGACTCCTGGTACAACACCTCTTTGTGCTTGGCCTCGCGATTGGCCTTTCGCATGGCTTACGCAATGCCATCCAGCCGCACCATCACCTGAAAGAAAGGTGCGAAGCAAGTTAGTAAAAGTATGCGAAGGACTATACTTGTAAAAAATTCAAGTGAAGAGAAGAAACTTACATCGGCGAGTCCACTCATCGCCCTACCACAAGATCCAACCTCGTATCCTGCGAGGTTGTCCTTGTACTCCTTCGTCGCACAGTGAACCATCTCGCCCACTATCTTCTTTTTCTTGTCAGATCCAAATTTGCGCGAAGAGTAGTGGTCCACATCATCCACCTCAATCCACTTGTCGTCCTCTTTGGCTTCAGCAGAGAGGGCCAAAACCAGCGAAGGATGCTTCTTCGCAACAAACTTGTCCAAGCCCTGGACCATGTTGTCGTCGACCCTCAATGACGAGTGACCTTGTGGTTCTGGCCTCTCGAGAGGAGTGGAGATTAGTGGGGGCTCGACATTGGGGTTGGCCAGCACCTCCTCAAAGTTGATTTGGTCGAGGTCCCCCACATYGGTGAATTCAGGTGGGAAGAATTTAAGAGCTTCAGCTCGCTGGCGAAGCTCCTCCAGTTCTTCTGCGGTGGGAATTGGCGAAGGAGGTTTCTGTGCTGCTTGATTGACCTCGCCCATTTCAGGGACATCGGCGAGGTCTTCATCCTCGTGTGCGAGGAATTCATCARCAGCTYCATCACCTGGCACATACGGAACGGTATCCGAGTCAGACCAACCATGGGGATCAGGATGGCGAGGCCATGGGAGAGGAGAATCATGCGAAGACTTTGATCTCCTTTCATATGTCACCTCAGATGACTGCGAACCACTTGGGGTTCGGGTTCTAAACAAAGCTGGGTCTGGCCCAAACTTGTTGAAGATGCGAACCTTAGTGGGATGAGCATTGGGACCCAAAATTGAATTGCGAGGAAGATGACTTGTACCTACAGAGTGATGTCTCTTGGCAGCTGGCTCAGGAGCAGAAGGCGAAGGAGCTCTCTTCTCGCCCACCTGAGCAGAATGCGACGAATCCCCCTTAGTCGGAGGAGGAGTTGGTGGTGTTTGCCGGGGAAGCTTCGGCTTGACTTTTGGCACCTCAATGCCTTTGCCTTTGCCAGGCACTTCGGTGCTGCTCTTCCTCTTGGGAGCCTCAGTAGGCTCATTTATTCTGACGCCAGGCTTCGCAAGCTCCCTGGGCGTCTTGGGCTTCCCCGCCAAGGGCGAGGAAGACTTATGTTCTGGTCTCCTCTCCTCGCTCCACGAAGAGTGTTTTGATTTACTTTTCTCCTCGCTTCGCAAGGAATGTTTTGGTGCTTCCCTCCTCTCGCCCTGCGAGGAAGGTGTTCTCTCTTCCCCTCGCAAGGGAGTTTTGGTTTTGTCTTTCCCCTCGCCTCGCGAGGGAGTTTTATCTTTATCCTCGCCTCGCGAAGTAGATGTCCTTTTGAGGACTTGATATTGTGGAGGCTTGTTGGAAGCAGGCTTCGAAGGCTACTCCTTCTTGGATGTGCTGGTCTTCCCAGCCTTCAAGATGTCAGAAGGTCTCTTCAACTTCTGCAAAAATGGGAAAAAGAATACAAGTAAGCCATCTCGCAGGAAAAGATAGAAAACTGTCGAGTCGCGCATTTGAGCAAGTGTTCATGCGAGACATATATCATACAGCCCTCGCTGTCGACAAGCCAGATTATGCGAAGGAAAGTAAAAAAAAATATGCGAGAGCAAGCACTTACCCGATGAGCAGCATTCTTCTCTGCCAACGTCTTCAGCCGCCATTCCGCTGTGAGAGCTTGAAACTCCTCACTGGCCATTGTCCCGTTCAAGCGAATGGGCAATTTAGCGAAGGAGGCTTCTGCGAGAGGAAACACTTGGTTAGAAAAAAATTCAAATAAAAAGCACAATTTACAAGTCAAAGATCTACCTCTGTCTGCTCGCGAAAGGTGACGACCACCTGCGAGCTCAAAGACTCGCAAGAAGTCAACATTGCAAAAGCATTCGAGAGTTGGCAGCCAGTTCTTGGGGATCGTGGGCTTTTGGGCTAAAGTCCTAAATTCATGCTGAATAGTCTCGATATACTCTAACTGTTGGTTTATTATCGGGGTCCTCGCCCCTAACTCTCTCTCGCTGTATGTATTCTGGTGCGAGGTCCACGAGGAAAGGATCCTCGCAAGGGCAGTCTCTTCTGTGTGCACAAGGAAGAAATCATTCTTCCATTTGTACACCTTATTGGGTTTGTCCAGCGAGGTCATGTACTTCCCTTTTTGCTGGAGCTGGAACCAACCAACCTGGCATCTGCTATTCTTGGAAATCAGATGCATGCGAAGGAAGACATCAGTTCTACATTGCTAGCCTTTTACTTTACAAACGACCATGTAGCCAAGAATATGAATCCAGGACTGGGGTTTCAGCTGTGCGAGGCCAATGCCATAGGCCTTCAAGACATTGATTATAAAAGAATGAAGGGGAAAGCGAAGGCCCAAATTCACCACCGCCTTGTAAACTGCGAAGGTGTCATCCGGTGTCTGAGTGATCGTAGTTCCCTCAGCAGGAACGACAAACGTGTCCTTCACATCAGGAGCGACGTAGCCGATGTGAGGAGCATAGATGTGCTGGTTCCGCAGGAGGGCGTCCCTCCAGGCCTTTCGCACAATGGTTGACGAAGGACTGTCCTTGTCCTTGTCTTCATCTTCAGAGGATTCCTCCACCTCCTGGGATTTARTTTTGGCAATCCAGGCCAAGGGGTCCTTATTATACTCCTCCTCGTCCTTATTTTCAACCTTGGTCCTCGCAGTCTTTTTGGGAGTCTCGCAGTCACTGCTCTCCTGCAAAGCGGCATCAACTTCCGCGCTTATTTCAGCAGAGTCAGGACTCGCATCCTCCATATATACAGGAATGCGACCAGAGGTACTTGGCTGGTCCGTTTCGTCCTCATAAAATTGGTCCTATGACCTCCTAGTAGCCGTAAGTTTAATAAGAGGCATCCTGATACGAATAGATAGAGTGTCAAGGATGGGACGAGGTGCTACAGGGTGCGAGTACAAAAAATCAAGGGAGGAGGAAAAAGCAGTTAAATTGGAGCCAGGCGAAGTTGGACTYGGCTCTTCCAAGCCCCCAACTCTATTCTTATTGGGCGAAGAGTCCGTAGAACTTGCGTTGCTCAATATTACTTTGATAAAAAAGAATAAAGAATAACTGCGAAGTAAGGAAAGGTGCGAACAGTACCTGAAGTGCGACGGTTGACGAAGAATCGAAGAAGAAAACTCTGAAAACTGCAAATTGCGACGAAGACTACCACGAACTGCGACGATGAACCTTGAAAACCGCGAGCCAAAACTGTTGTAGAAGCTGGCAAACTTGCGAGAAGAAGGGAAAAAATGTGCGAGAGAAAGGGGAATTTCAAGCGAGAAAGAAGGAAAAAGTCCTTCCTCTCTCTCCCCAGGGGATATATATACTCCCTGTTCCGTGTCTCCTCTTCCCTTTGAATTTGAAATTTGAACGGAGAGGGGAAGTTTTGGGCGAAAAGACATTTTGGGGGAATAACCTGTTGTGGCCATGCGAATTCCCATGCTGCGAATTAAATTCTTGGCCTGGCCATCTTTTCTCCACGAGNTTTCTTGAAGGCGATCAAAAAGAGCGCCAAGTTCGAATGGAGCGAAGAGGCTGAAGCTGCCTTTGTCAAGTTGAAGGAACACCTACACACTCTTCCTAGGTTGGTGAGCCCCATGGAAGGTGAGACCTTGTACTTGTATTTGTTGGTGTCCGAACATGCTCTGTCGGCCGTGTTGGTGGCCGAAAGGGAAGGAACTCAGCTGCCAGTCTACTTTGTGAGCCACGTACTACAAGGGGCAGAAATGCGCTACGCCARTTCTGAAAAATTTGGTTTGGCACTTATGATGGCTAGCAAGAAGCTTCGTCCTTACTTCGCAGTACATAGGATCGTTGTTTACACTGACCAACCAATCAAGCAACCTTTGACTAAGGTGGAGTCTTCTGGGAGGATGCTCAAGTGGGCGATAGCATTGAACGGATTCAATTTGGAGTTTGAACCACGAAAGGCTATAAAGGGGCAAGCCTTGGCGGATTTTATCGTTGAAATGACGAGGCCTCCCCCAGTTGAAACGTCAAGCGACGTATGGACATTATTTGTAGATGGTTCATCTACTCAAAACGGTTGTGGGGCAGGCATCTTGTTCAAATCGCCAGAGGGAGATACGTTCGAGTATGCCATGAGGTTCAAATTTCAGACTTCGAACAACGAAGCCGAGTATGAAGCGRTGGTGGCAGGGATTAGGATGTGCAAAGCGGCTGGGGCACGAAAAATTGATGTTATGTCGGACTCCCAACTGGTGGTAAGTCAGGTTAATGGTGAGTATGAGGCCCGAGACAAAAACATGATCAAATACTTGGAGATGGTGAAGAAGGAAGTTGAAGGGTTGGAACGTTTTCACTTAGTGCAAGTGCCTAGGTCGGAGAACAACCAAGCCGATGCCTTATCCAAGTTGGCTAGCTCGGCTACAGGAGACTCTCCCAGATCTGTCTTRTMGGAYGTTAAGGATCAACGAAGCATAGACGAGCTAGCCGACGRCCATTACATCAACCGAGGAAGCACCTGGATGGATGAGATTATTGAATACAAGCAAACGGGAATCCTACCTCTTGACCCGAAAAAGGCTAAGTATGTGAAGCGGCGAGATACGTGGTTTGTATATTGGAGGGGTCAGCTCTACAAGAAATCATTCTCT
>SNQN01003353.1:0-22599 GCA_008642245.1 Bassia scoparia | reverse complement strand
AGGTCTAGGAAAGCAAAGAGCGAGTCTACGTGCAATAGAAGGTCAACTCTCCCGAGGTAGCATTGACGGGAAGCCTCCACCCCCCTCTCAACCCAGAAGCTAGGGAAATATTGTAGCCAGGCCACGTCATCAACCAAATTGCTTGCTACAACACTTGTGGATTCGACCCTGTTACCACTAGCTACATTATTAGTTAGTTTTAATAGGTTATTTTTGATAGGTACGCGACAAGCCTGTCAATTGTATATTTAAATATATGATAAAAAAATCGTGCGTTGACATGCGTGCTAAACTGAAATGGATAGAACATTTAAGAACAAAGGAAGTACTTTTTAGATTTAATTAGTTGTAATGCGAAATATTTTTATTTTGAAAAAAAACCAACATGCAATCATAATGCATGGTTGAATATAAAAAGCTAAAAATGGAAATGATATACAATAATTGATCATTAACTGCATCAATTAAAACATTGTTTTGTTTTGAATTTTTACGGAGTAACTTATTAGAGCACTAGATAAACCCTGAGCGAATGCTCATTTAAAATAATATGTGAATCACTCTTAAATTTATCGAAACATGATTTTTTTAAAAAAATTACAATTATTTAAATTTTTAGTTTTTCTTATGATTAAATGAGAACGGGGGAAGTGGGGTTTACATAATTTTATTATATTTATAAGGATATTGTTGTATTTTTTGTGAGATCATATACCATAAAAAAAAGTATGCAAGTATTTTGCAACTTCCTAAATCGGAAAAAGATGCAAATAAAAGAAAACGGAGGAAATACATTTTTATTGTTTACTTTTCAATTGATAAACTAGTGTTTTGTCCCGGACGATGCCTCGAGTTATCGCCCGAGCCAACAAATATAAACAATGATGTGTTATATATATAACTGAGTAATTTGTTTTTATTTTTGAAGTATTTTGTGATTTTTTGTAAGTAAAATTTTTTCATCATAAAACCTACTTATAATTTATGTGATATGATAACTAATAAAATTATTGTAGATTAATGGTTAAAACCAAACCTTTCATCTCAAAGGTCATATGTTCAAATACTTGTGTTTGCATAAAAATAGTTTTTTAAAATTTTCAGATGAAATAACTGCATGCATTGACACTTGACACATTAAAAGTAGTCCACATGGCGTAACCACGTTCCTTTTAATATATTTTTATAAATGTTTAAAATTTTCTTTTCAAAGCAATTTAGAAGGGATAAATTAGAAGTGTTGTTGTTTTAGTAGTAGTTAAATATATGGTCACTTTTATTTTCAAAGCATGTTTATTCATTGATATTCATTAGTTGTGTTTTTTACTTTTTTTTTATGCAAATCTCTATTATATAAGTGAAGGGGGAGCAATGGTGTCCCCCTTCGAAATCTCCGTTTTACCCTTATACCTAAAAATAATTACAAAAAAAAAAGTTAAATGTAAACATAAATTTACCAAATTAAATTTCAATTGATTCAAATTAAAAGCAATCAATACATTTTCCAAAAACCAAGTTTGACAACAATAAAATAAATTCAAAACTTACCATATTCAAGTACAACTTTACTTACTCCACCAAAAATTCATAAACCTTACTAATAAACTGAATAAGGTTATTTTAATATTTACTTTTAATAGCAAATTCGCAAACATATTAAAAGGGAGGAAAAACAATATTGTTTGCTTTGTGTATTGGAGTCTTTAATTTGTATATAGCTTTCTTGATTATAGTATTTGACCATTCTAATGTGGTACTTTGTATGCAGCTTATTCTTCTCTTTTTTTGATAGAATATGCAGTCCATTCTTTGCTGAGATGTACAAAAATGATACTGAATATTTCTACCAAATAATACCAAAAAAGAGATGATTAAAGAATGTAATATACACGATCTACTTCAATTACTCAAAAAATATGGAGCTCTTATATAATAAAGATAGAAAAAATAATGTTTTGTATCTTATAATTTCCTTTTCTATTACAGAAGTTTCTGTATGCATCAGATGCACAATAAATGGCACCCACCTACTATAGGCGGTGGGTTTGTTTGGATACACACAAGAAAGTAAAAGCAACTAAGATGTAATAGAACTAGAGGTGAACTACTTAAACTTTGAAGAATATGTTTGTAGATGGATTATGAATTAACTAAGATGCAATCCACGCAAGCATCGCGTGCCAAAAATACTAGTATTAATTAAGGTGAGTTAGGAGGGAAATTTGAGAGGGAAAATTTAGAAGGTATATTTTGCTTTAATAGTATTTAAAATAGTTGTACAATAATGCCACACAAGATTTTCATCCAAATCATGCTCTAGGTAGCTTTTTTATACCCCAACGGTTAGCTTTTGCTTCCCATTGGAAAAAATAATTTAAAGTCCTTTAATTTTAATTGGAACTTGTAAATAAAACCAACTTCTTGGTGGTGATAGAAAAATCACATTGATTGGCATAAGTTGCTCAATCACATAATCGACTTACATAAAATTAACATAAACTTCTTTTAAAATAACATAGACGACCTTTGAATCATCATAGACATCTTTTTAACTAATATAGACGCCCATAAAATTCCACCAAATTTTAAATAGAAAATGGTCCACCACATTTCTTTTTTATTTTTTTCTTATACTTTTATATAGTGGGGCCCACATTTTTTTTCCTTATTAGGCACGTGATTGCCTATCCCATATACTTCCTACATAACTCATTAGTTGCATCACTTGCATTTTTACGGTTTTTAAGGCAAAATTTGAGAGTGATGAATTGTGTAGGTGGGGGCCAAAAAGAGAGAAAAAAGATTAAAGTATGTGTATTGATGAATATTTTAATAAAATATGTGTAGAAAAAATAGTAATTTAATTGTGGTCCCCACATAAAAGAGAGAAAAATGTGTATTTTAATAGTGGTCCCTGATGTGGCATCCTTGTAGGATGCCACGTGTCCTACAAACAAGTGACCTGTCAGCCACATCATTGGCTGACATGGCTTCCACATGGATCCATTCACAAGAGGACACGTGTCCCAATATTGTGCTCTCAGTTCTGACTGAAATAACAATCATGGTCTAATAATGATGTGAAAATGGGCTAGGTATAGGCTCAGTAAACAAGCCAGCCCACTCTCATCACCAACAACTATGTGCCACGTGGCACACCCTGATTGGGAGATGATCCCCAACTGAAACAGTATAAATACAGGGGGACATTCACTATTCATTCACTCATTACTCTACAGTTATTACCCAGCAGTTATTGCACTTCTCTGTTCACATCACTTCACTTGTATCCACCAGAAAAGGGAGATTCCTATAAACCTAAACACTTTCCTTTTTTAGCCCTTCCACTATTGAGTACTGACTTAAGCATCGGAGGGAGGATAATCGGAAGATTATCTTCTTTGTTTCAGGTACCAGACGAGTCCTGTAGCAGACGGGTCCCTTCCCAGACAAGTCCCTCCTTTGGACGAATCCGACTTGACGGATCCTAAGGAGAGACGAGTACCCATCAGACGAATACGTCTCCTCTCAGACCTGCATCAGTCGAGACGCCCTCGTCCGTCCAAAGTCTTCTCTGATTCGACTGCAATCTGCTTCCGTGGCTAGGGAGAACCTAAATTCAACCCCTCTAATCTCCAGTTCAACATACCACGTTACACTTGTAACATCAGTCCCCACTCCAAAAAAGGAAAGAACCTAAAGTGATGCATTTAATATGGAATTTCCGTTTAAAGAAAGTGATGCAACTAATGAGTTACGGAAGAAGTATATGATATTTATGAGGGCTGATAAACCCATCAAAATGGTTGGGATAAAAACCCAATCAGAGAGACATTGTAGTCATTTTCAACAATTTTTTTGATGGACTTCCATTTTAATTTACATAACTTAGCCATTATACATGCTCTTATCATTAAATAATTAATTTATATCATATATGTACTACAAGGGGTGAAGTTAGCATAATTCTTTTATAGTTTTACCTCGTAATTTCGGAATGAGAGACCCATTTATATCAACCTATTAGAGAGGAGAATACCCTTTGTCGGCCACATACATTAAGCGTATGTGTAATTTGTTTTCCGAGAGTAGCAACGGGGTCATTATTATGAGCTTAATCGGGAATGTCTGAYTTTGAAACATTAATGATGTTGGATTCCTGAATGTGACATTGCGATTTGTGAATTGTGACCACATAATTCAGATCATTTGGAGTAGCTCCTACGTATGCAGTCGTTCATTTTTATGCTCATCCTCAAAATTAGAAATGAGTATACTTCCTCTGTTTCGATTTGTTTTTTATGTTTGTAGAATTGCATGTCAATTAAGAGAAATTATTATTTTGATAAATTATGTTAGTATTACACGAAAATTGTATTATTCTTTTAATTTATTTGAGATGTGTGTAATAAAATTAAGTAAATCTTTTTATATTTAAAAACGAGGGGATGAGATAAGTTTAGGTGAAAAATCAAGAATGACTAAATAAGTACGAGGTAATATTAATTATTTTATGAATAAAAAATTAAATTATGAAAAAGGAAATGTAAGAATAAAAGAGAACACCAGAAAAAGGAACCGTAAAAAACAAACTGAAACGGATGGAAAATATTTTTAAATTATTGGATGACTCAGCTATTCTATTTACGGAGTAGGTACTTCAATTGTCTTTTTGTATTGGAATTTGGAAGGTGAACTATATTAATCCTATTTCTTTCATTGAAAATTTAATTTGTTTTAGTTTGTCTATTCGTTTCATCAAAGCTTAACTCCGACTACATTATTTGGATTCGATTCGGGTTACACACTTAGTTTATGGTGGGTTAGTCTACCAACAAGAGTTTCTGCATACGGCGAGACTCGAACTCAAAACCTTCCTTAAACGACATCAAATTGTCTACCACTTGAACCAACTCTTGTTGATGTCATTGAAAATTTAATTGTACGGTCAAAATGTTAAATTTCATACACTAGACAAACTTTGAAATAAGAAGGATACACTTTTAAGATATAGGATCACGACCTACTTACAAGGTTTGTAACTTTGTATGTGTAACATTTTACCAAAATATATAAGCGGGGTGATTGAATGACCCTAATGGTTGGTGACGTTTCTCTCAATGATTTTCATTTATCAACAATACATTCAAACATTAAATTTAGGAAAAATTGCCATTAACTACCCACATTTGGGACACTTTTAGAAAAAACTACCCGGATTCCACAAAAATAAAAACAACTACCCACTTTTCCCAAAACCTTTAGAAAAACCTACCCACCCCGGTTTTCAGTTGGATGGAATACCATTTCCGACTTGTGGGTCCCACCAATTCGTCACTTTTCTCTCAAATTTTGGCGTGTGGGTCCCCGGCCCCCTCTTTCCTTTCTCTCTCCTCTCTCCTCCATAACTCCATTACCTCTCAATCTCTGATTCATTTCTTTTCCTTTCTCTGACTTCATCACCTCCATTACCCCATTACCCTCTAATTCCTCCATTTCATTTCTTTTCCTTTCTCTGACTTCATTACCTCCATTACCCCATTACCCTCTAATTCCTCCATTTCATTTCTTTTCCCCTCTCAGCTCTTATCCTTCGTCCTCTTTCTCTCTCCTCCATAAATCCATTACAACCATCTTCCTCCTCCATAACCAAGCTTCCATCTTAATGATTATATGATCGAGAAACGAAAGTGGGGTCACCGGATTCATCTTCCACTCCAATGTTGACAACACAAGCAACTCCATTTTCTGAATTGTTTTTGCATCAAACATGTACTTCCCCACTTCAACCTTGAACAAAAGATTCAAATTCAAACAAAGTTAGTAAAAAAGATCAAATCTTTGAAATACCCAGAACAAAAAAAGAAGAGAGTGGGATTTGATTTTGCATACTTGAAGATRTAAGAGAAGAGGAACGTCAGTTTCTTCGACTTTAGCAGCAAGTGAGAGGCAAGTAACAGCAGTAAGCTGAAACATCCAAGGTTTGTCTCTTTGAAATTGAAAGATGGAGAAGAACTATTCAATAGTAGTTAACAGCAAGAACACAAGTCAAGTGGAAAACCATAATAGGAATTGACCTTTATAATCCATTCAACAGCTTCTTTTCTTGAACAAATGTCGACTCATGAAATCTTCTGAATTCCCTGTTTTCTGAAACTCCCTGTTTTTCTCCTCCTCTTGTTCTGGAAAACAGGCTCACAATCTTCGTCTTCCCAAAACAAATCTTGCTCCAACAACAACAACAGGCAGAAACAGGCTGTTTGTTCTTGTTCCGCCATTGTTGGCTCTCTCAGACCTCACGAGTCTCCGATAGGCCGACTTAATCTCCTCGCTCGTCACGCCGGTGGAGATCTCGAGGACCTCGTAGAGAGAATTTGCGATGGTTCCGGGTGAGGCGGTGGCGGCGACGYCGTAAGRGTGACGGAATTTGACGGATTCCGGCYAAAAAGAGAGGTTGCCGGCGAGAGGTTTGGGACATTTGAGGGGTGCGGGAGTGAAGGAGGACGAAGAAGAAGAGGAGAGAGAAAATGAGAGCAAAATAGTAATAGTAATGAGAGGAGAAATTAAAATATAAAAATAAAGAAAAAAATAGGGGCAAAATAGTAATTGTAATGATTCCGGCAAAAAAAAATGAGAAAACTGCTTTTGGTGGCCCCCATAAGCCGGAAGTGGTATTTCGTTGGCCTGAAAACCGGAGTGGGTAGGTTTTTCTAAAGGTTTTGGGAAAAGTGGGTAGTTGTTTTTATTTTTGTGGAATCCGGGTAGTTTTTTCTAAAAGTGTCCCAAATGTGGGTAGTTAATGGCAATTTTTCCTTAAATTTACTCCGTATATGGTATCTCTTTCCATTTTATTATACGTATAATGGTATTTTATTCAATTATATCTGATAGGATTGTCAATATAAAAACCCTCAATGTTGCTCAATCATTTTACACACAACAGTGATAATTAATTAAACATGCATGGGAGTGGAGGTAAATGAGTATGATATGAACTAACAAATTAGATCTTCCTACTAGCTACAATGCAGAATCAGTCGTGTGGTTTTCTTGTTAATAACATGAGTACGTGACTATATTATGTTGTATTTTATTTCACGGAAATACTAAACGAAGTCCGTTAATACTAGAATCGAAGTTCACTTTTCGCGTGAACTTCCAAATATACCCTAACTTACTTCTCTCACCTAAATTGATTGACCACCGCAATGCACTGATGACTACTATCGTTAATCGAATTCCGTCCCGTACTCTTGYATCATCGTCGTAACATGTCGAAATTGTAGTCGAAACACATCGGAAGAGTAATTTGGAAGCGCCAAAGTTAGACACCCAATACAACCAAACTATAATTCTAACGCCTGATCTGGACGACCAAACCATGATTCCTACGCTTAGAGTAAGCGTAGGGACCATGATTCCCATGTCTACAGATGGCATGTGGTCAATTTTTTTGCATTAAATTAAGATCTTGCATGCAATCATGAAAGATCTCAATTTCATGCAAGAATTGACCATACGCCTCCTGTAGGCGTGGGAATCATGATCCCTGTTCCTACTCTAGGCGTGGGAATGATGGTTTGATCGCCTGTCTTGGCGGCCTTAAATTATTCTTCCGACGTGTTCCGGTTACAATTCCGACATGTTACGACGGCGATCTAAGAGTACAGAATAGAATTTGGTTATCGATGATGATCAAGTGAGATTGTTAGTGGAAGAAGTAGTTGGGGGTATATGTGAAAGTTCACACGAAATATGGACTTTGATTCCAGTAAAAACGGACTTCGTTTAGCATTGTATTTTATTTCACCATTTAGGTGTCACATATAAACACTTAAGCATCTGTGGTAATTTGACAAGACCCCAGGCCAATATTTTCTATAGGGTTAGGGGGAAAAACATGAGGATTAGGATAACATGTGAATATGTGAATGTGATCATCAGTTGATCATCACCGACTCGACCGCAAAAGCACGGGGTTTAGATAATTAAAAAATTATATTAAGTACATGTATTTTTTAAAACAATTCTATATAAGTATGTTAATTTCATTCGAGTTCAATTGTCTTTCTCTATTAAGTATATTAATCATATTTTTGTCATCGGAAATTTAATTGCATAGCCATAATTAACATTAAATTTCAAACACCAAACAAAATCTCAAATAATAATGTACTTTCGAAATATATAAGCCAGGAGTGATTCACTGACCAATTTAAGAGGAGAGATGGTACGGTTATACTTAGTATAACCTTACCCCATTTACACAAAAGCCTTTAACCAATGAGACGAAGCTGAAATTTTAGTTTTGGGGGGAAATTTTTCTCCATTTTGCATCAATTGTTGTTTCCCTCCAATTCTAATATTAATTATTTTATTAGTTTAATAAAATTGCTAATTGTTTTAGTTTAATAAAATTGCAAATTGTATTATTTTTGCTTTGACATAAACTGAAATTTCGGTGAGTTTTTCCGGTGAGTTTTTTCGGTGCACTTTTTTGTTGTTTTTTCAGGCGTCTTTCCTCCCGCAATTGTTTATTGTCCCTTTTCTGACAGCTATCCTTCGGCATCGTTAGATTGACCACCACTTTGGTAAGTACGTAGTTGTAGAAATGAATTGCAATTTCATTTTAAAATAATTGCTTATAGAGATGTTTTATTTTTCAATTTGATTTTGTCTTTTATGTTTGTATGAATTATTTTGTGGGTTTTGAATCATATTGATGTTGTGTTATTAATGGAGCTTGTGGTGGCGCCATTGATACACCATAATTCGTCTCTGCCATTAGCTTGATGTATATACGTTGTACAAGACGAATGGGTTATGAAATATTTCGACTTAAAAGATCATATATTTATTGAAAGGATCAAATTGTTTTTATAAGTATATTTTTGTTTTATAAAGTTTTCTAGTAAACTTATTTTACTAGTTTAATTTTTAGGATCATTTATCTAATTTAGAGGATTAGTGTTCACGAAAATTCCACTATTTGCAGCTTATATGAAATAAAGTGACGGAATAGATTTGAATGAGATTCCAGTATTTGGTGATGATGAAACACGTGAGGACTCGACACATGAGAATATAGAAGACTTAGGTGTTGAACAAGAAACACCATCAGTTCAAGAAAATTCTAGTAACAAAGATGATGAGTTGAATGAGCCAACTTTAGGCATGTCCTTTGACTCAGGTGAGGAATTTGCAACATTTTGTCATGACTATGCTTATCGTTAGGAATTCACATTATTTTCAAGGACAACTACACTCTTGAAGAAGTATAAGGAGCGAGATGAGAATTACTCGTACCGGAACAAATGAACCAATGTATTACATGATGGAAAGGATCAAACTCAGCTGTAAGTACGGTGGAAGGAAAAAAAGTGATGGGTCAAGTGTGACAGGGTGCAAAGTATTTGTTGAAGGCATAATTGGAAATGGGAAAATGACTGTTATTAAAGAGTCTCATTTGGAGCACAATCACCCACTTGATCCAAAAGACACTCGAATTATGGTTAATTACCGTTGCGTCGATGGTTCAACCGCACATAAAATAAGTGTGAACGACAAAGCTGTTATAACCCTAAACAAGAACTACAATTCCTTGCTGGTTGAAAGTGACTGTCATGAGAATTTACCGTTTAACAAGCAAGACGTAAGGAACGTTGTCAACTGTTAACGTCGTGAGGCTCGAATTCAAGACGACACTATTGCTCTAGAAAATTATTTCAAGTCACAACAAGAGTACAACACTGAATTTTTCTATGCCATTCAGAGCGACGAAGAAGGCAGGTTGCTGAATGCATTTTGGTTTGACGCAAGGAGTAGAGCGATGTTCAAAGAATTTGGCGATGTGATCACTTTTGACACCACATTTTTGTGCAATAGGTATTAAATTTAATTTGAGTTTTATAGGATCGGTTTATATTGTGTAGGACGTTTTTATATTTTTTTAGTATAAAATATTAGACTTCGCAAAATTTAGGATCGTTTTATATTGTGTAGGATGTTTTTATTTTGACGTCGCAAAAGTTAATGTTGTATATAATTCTCGTGCAGGTACTGATTGTCATTTGCTCCCTTTGTTGGGGTTAGCCATCATGGGAAATCAATTGTATTTGTAGCAACACTGATTTCACTTGAGGATACCGATACTTTTGTGTGGGTTTTTAATTAATGGCTCAAGTGCATGGGAAAGACACCTCTAGCAATCTTAACTGACCAATGCAGAGCCATTGGAAAGGCTGTTCAAATTGTCTGATGCAAGGAGTAGAGCGATGTTCAGCATATAATTCGAGTACAAAATGATATTAAACCGGAAAAAATATTTGACGCAAACTATGAGTCACTAACTATAACTATAACCTAAGAAAAGATTGTTACAAACAAAACATTAATATATTTATAGTAATTACAGTTTATTTAACAAGATTTATTTTATTATATTACGTATATTTTTACGTTAATCGTTTTTTCCTTTCCACAAGTCAACGTTGTAAAAACTAAATTAAAAGGAGATAATAATATTTTGAAATCTTGTAACATTTTGTTTTAAAAGAGTCAAGAAAAAAAGTATTTTTCCGATTCCTCCAAAAATAAGAAATTAAATTAGTATAATTATTAAATATGCGTGGTTAGCACTTATTATTGTTTTCATTCGATTCTTGTACTTGTATATTGAAAAATGGCGGAACAATGATTACAAGCGCATGCTTATTTACATTCCCGAGCAAGAGATAAAGCATTAATTAGTGTTATACACTACTCGTCAAGGAACAAGTATTGTATATTTACATCCTCAAATATATTGTTTACATCCTATTAACATATTTTTGATTCCTCAAAATAAAAATATCGTTGATTCGCTCGATAAACACCCCTATTCCCATCCAAATAAAAAAGAAACTTTCAAAAAGTTGAGGGCAGCGGGTTTGTCTTTCAATATATTACGGGCTGTGCTTTTTTTTTTGTTTGTTTGTGTGTGTATACCTAGGTTGCACCAAAACGAATACGGGTACGGACACGGACACGACACGGGTACGGGAAAACGTCAACTTAAAAATAGCGGACACGTGGACACGGGAATAGTAACATAATAAATATATTAAATTGAAGATAATTTTACAAGCTTGCATTTAATATAGGTAAATTAGCAATTTAACAATATCGCTCTCATATAAAAATTGAAATAAGTTTGATGTACGCGATAAAAATGTTTAAATTTAGGTGAAACAAAATCAAACAAATAAAAAAACCAATCAAATAAGTGAAATAAATCAGCGAAGAGGAGTTCTTGGAGCACCTAAATGAGGAGCAAGAAGAAGAATTCTATTGGTTTGGGTTAATTTAGTAAGTTTTGTAGGAGAATATGATATAATGGAGGTTAAGGTTTTAGATTAGAATAGGAGAAGACAAGTCTTGTTCTCGAAAACGTACTCGACACGTGTCCATCACGTTTGTGTCCGTGTGTCCAAAAATATAATAAAAAATTGGATACGTCCTTTTGTGTGTCGGACACGGATTTACGCGTGTCCGAGGAGTGTCCGTTTCCGACACGTGTCCGACACGGGACACGCTACCTTGGCGAAGTGTCCGTGCTTCCTAGGTGTATACTTTAGACGTGGAGTGGGCCTCTTCAGTGATAATATGAAACATATCTTATTGGGCAGATGAAATTGCAGACTTTAAAAACATGCTCCCTATTACAATCCAATAACTAACAAGGCCCATGTATTAATTGCCACTCATTGCACACCCAAATTATTAGGTACAATTCCCCTACCTAGCAAAATACAACCCCCCTTCCCTAGCTTATGTGGCACATGATTTATTCCCCTCCCCCTATTATCTCTCACGCATGATTTTTTAAAAAATAAAAAATAAAAAATTATTAATTAAATAAAATCAGATAGATATAAATATATTACAACTAATAAAAGCAATGGAAAAAAAAAGCACGTGTATACTAGGGGGTTGTATCTTGCAATATAGGGGGGTTTGTATAATATAGGCTTTGCATTGTACATTTGTCCATCAATCGATTTCTTTGTCTAACATTATACTCCGTAAAATACTTCTTTCGTTTCGATTTAGTCTCTATACTTGGAGTATGCGACATCGTTCCTAAGACTCATGTGGTCCAGGGCGAACTAACAAATTGGGAGCCCTCATTTTATAACTATATAAAAATAAAATAAAAATTTGAAGATGCATACAAGTTTTTAAACGACTTATGTGGGCTAGTGTTCATACTTCATACATTATACTTATAGCATTAAAATTTTGTACTTGTATGTTTTAGCTTAAATATGCATATTTAGATATATATACTCCGTATATTTTTTGCTTTTTTCATTAGAAGTAAAAATTAATTTGCTCAAAAAACATACAATGAGATTCGAACCCGCATCAAAATACTTAAACAAATTTGCTTCAAAGACTAAACCAAGAGATCTTGGCATAGTGGTTGCTCACCTTGTCTCTTATCAAGAGGTCACCTTGTCTCTTATCAAGAGGTCAGGAGTTCGCATCCTGACCCTTGGGAATGAAAAGAGATCGTTGGCTAGTCCTTTACCCTTAAGTGGAGAACCCGAGACGAAAGGATCAGTCATTACTATCGGCGGTCCTGGTTGTTTAAAAAAAAAAAATTAAACACCAACTAAACCATACACACTTATATGCTCCTAAAGCCACTCAATTTTACTTAAACATGATTTTGAGTTTGGGCCTTGGGCGCAGACCCAGCTCGCCCTGCCTTAGGGCCGGGACTGGGAGTGTGTGCAGACTCCTCGACGATTTTGTGGAAGAAAGAGATAAAGAGAAGAAAACAAGCTAAGAGGATAGGAGAGGGATATGGATAGTATTTTGTTCAAAAAGAAAGTGTAGCAAATAAATTGAAACATTCCTAAATAGAAAGTGTAGCGAGTATTTCAATGCGGAGGAAGTAACTTTTTTTCCCTTTTCTTTTTAGCATTGAACAAAGCACAAATAGCTAAATTGAAAGAAAAAGAATCAAATCAGAAAAAAGATTAGGAATCAAATCATGTATGCATAGGTAAATTAACGAGGTTTTTGAGCTGGGGTGAATGTAACAGGAAAAAGGCATCAAATCAATATTTGTTAATTGTTGCATTCAAGCAGTGGATTCCAAGAATAATAATAATAAAAAAAGCGATCAAGGTTGTATAACAATTAAAAGATTTTTGATAGTATATATCACATGTATTTCACATTGAAAGAATGAAGGAAAAATGACTAATATATAAGCTTGGTAGACTACTTCTTATATTACCAATTAATTTAATAATGAAACCTCGCCAAGCTTGTGTATGGTCATATTCTCTTTGAGTAGGGACTTATGTCGGGCCTAGTGAAGTTTATCAAAGACGGTCAAGCATGTAATATAATGATGATCAATTTTTAAATGTGTTAATGAAAATAAGTAGTTTGTAAATTTATTTACCTTTTCCGTTTCGAATTACTCGCTACCTTTTCTATTTAAGAAAATTTCAAATTAATTGCTACACTTTTTTTTGGGCAAAATATTCTCTCTATATCTCTCCTCTCACATAGATCACCTTTTCTCTTTCACTCTATCTCTTACTTCCCTAAAAATTTGCCTAAAAATTCGTGTTTTTGAGAGTGTAGCGACTATTCTGAAACGGAGGAAGTACAATAATTGAATGGAAAAGAAATTCGTTGTAGGTTTATATATATTTCCTCTCAAAAAAAGTTCAAAAAATTTATTTATAGTTGGTGATAGGTGAATGTGAAATATAAAGTACTTACAAGGAGAGTTGAAATATTGATATGCATGCTTGTGATCAAAGAGATGAGAAATATAAAGCTAAAATATATTTAACGAGATTATTTTGTAATATTTTGAGTAACATTTTATAATTTATCTATACATTAGGTAACGTCAAATATAAGGAGATGATGGTAAACCAACTACTCAATTCGTTACGTTTTACTTAGATAGATTTAATATTTTACCCCTCACAAATAATATTAAGAAAAATTTGCTAAAAAAACCCTTTTCAAACATGATTTCTACAGAATAAAAACTTTTAAAACATTTTATTACAAAAAAAAAAACCTTTAAGCTCAATTTTCTTTGCAATAGGTGAAACTTTTTGTTCTTTTTTTGTTGTTGAATTATTATTCGCTGATAATGACTCCTCATTCAAAACCCTCCATTTACATCTATCCAAGACCTTTCACCATGCCGAAGAGTAGTGGTTCAATGTCGAAAAAAAAGCAAATTAAAAAGGTTTCATTTCACATAACAAATTGAGATTAAGGATTCACTTCATCATGTTTTTTTAGGCAAAATTTTCGAATATCAACCGTTGCAACTTGCAAGTATTTTCAAACCAAAAGATCACGGGTTTAATTCTTGAAATTTACTTGACACGCGTAATAGAATCTTATACAAATACAGTGTCATACAGATATTGATGAATAGATCAATTAGAATTCGATTCTTCGTTATCGGGTGATCAAGTGGCTAGCTTAGCCAACATATTTGGACCCAATATGGGCATTATCAGGAATTCTCCGGGTCATTGTATAACTATAGTATCAATTCTTTGTCCAATCTGTTCTTCTCAATCCATATACACTATTGTACATACTACATACTACATACTACATACTACATACTACATACTACATACTACATACTACATACTACATACTACATACTACATACTACATACTACANATACTACATACTACATACTACATACTACATACTACATACTACATACTACATACTACATACTACATACTACATACTACATACTACATACTACATACAATGCCATAATACAATGACCTACTGATAAAATCATTAACTTTCACAGTTTTTAGTGGTAGAATAACAGTATTACCATTAAGTTGTCTTTGCACGTCGATCTTATATGCATATAAGACTAGTTATAATATTATCCAATACATTTAATAAAATATACTTTTATGTGATAAGCTTGGTATATGCGATAAGGTTTCGGGCATATATAAGATTTTGGAATCGCCAACAAATTTTTTTTGGTAAAAAGATGCAAATTCGGTGACCACTCATGTCAAATTCAATTTTCAGGTCATGTTTTAGATGAGGGTAATAATTAAGTGGTAATGAAAGTCAAACTCAGGTAAAGAAAATCTGCACCCTCGAGCATATCTATATATATTAGTATTTTTTACACGTGATTCGTGCGTGGTCATGTGTCAAAGAAAGAAATGTTTATAATTCTTTTTATATCAATAATTCCTTGGTTTTTAGTTGTTCATTCATTGTTATTTATATATGAAGTATGTCTAAAGAAAAAAATATAACGTTGAAAAAAAACTTTTGCTTAAATAATAAGATTAACAAATAATAATGTTAGAAATATACTTAGTAGACAAATTTTCTAGTAGATGACGGTTGTACGGTACAACTACTCTAAATTTTCCAAGCAGGTTCACTAAATATGGAATCATGAATATAATCTGATTAGTGTTACCCAACTTTTAATATGAAATTCTTAGTTTTACATTTTTCTTCTTATTGTGTCAATCCTATCAATTTATTTTGTCAATTGAATTCTTTTTATTAGTGTAACTTAGTTTATGAAATGTTTCATTGTTACATGTTTATTATAATAATAATAATAAATCACTCTAAATATTGTTTAATTAGTATACTTGACATTTCAAATTGAATATCATATTAAACTTGCTCGACATTTATGACAATTTAACAATTAAAGAATAAAAAGAGATTATTAATTTGTTTTAAACATTGTAATTTAATTCATTAAGGGTATAGAGGACATTTCATAGGGGGGACACCATTGCTCCCCCTTGGCTTATATAATAGAGATATACATGTACTAGATAATATCCGAGCAAATGCTCGACTTTTAAATAAAATACGAAATACCGTAAATAAAATCAAAACTTAATTTTTAAAATGTGATTATTTCATAATAACGTTTTATTTGTGATTATAAATAGAATTATAAATGTATATCAATTAATAAATGTTTAAGATATTATTCAAAGTATAATTATTAACCTTAATTAAATGTTTTCTTATAATTTCTATGCAATAATAATTATAAATAATAACATAATAATACATATATAATTAATAAGGTGGGAATGAGAGGGAAATTTAGGAGGGAAAATCTGAAGGGATGAGGATTGGTTTAGTATATGTTATTAGATTAGATTAGATGTATATAAACAAACAAGTGAGGCAACAATAAATGCAGAGAGCCAAAGTATTAATATTTTAGTGTAGTAATAAAGGCAAATTAAATAAAATGGGGAGAAAACCAGTGGTAGACGAGAACTATCGCAGGGTGGTCGAAGCTGCTCGTCAAGACATCCGCCGTACTRTCATCCAAAACAACAAAGCCGGCTCTGTTGGAAATTTTATGGATCTAGATACAATTATGTGTGCAACTTAGTTATAATTGTATTATGTGCTATCATATGGTTCAGCCTAAATAAAGTGATCCAATTAAGTTAACATTATGATTGGGCTTATTTACGTCTTTTATTAGTATGTGCTTAATATTATATGTGTAGAGACCGTTGGGCCTTTTTTATTTCATGATGGGCGGATTAGGAAAGAGTTCTATTATAAATAGACATCAAAGGTTAGGGTACTCAATAGCACAAAAACATTAGTCTCTCATATCATCCCATCAAAAGAGAGAAAACTCTAGTGTGGGTGACTATTGGAAGACTAAACCCTAAGGGCGATTCAAATATAACACAACACTCATGGATAAGGTTTGATTTAGGGTTTTATCCCAACAAGTGGTATCATAAGCCTCTCCATATTAAATTATTTGGTATTTTAAGTTTTACGTTGATAAGTTGATTCACGCAAATCTGGTTGGATAAATAGTTCAAGATTGATAATCTTTGATTCTTTCATCTGATGCGTTGAATTATTTGGATAAAAAACTGGTTAATTACTTCGGAAAATTTAGTATTCGAATGTTTTCGATCGACTAATGTATATTATTATAATACTGTTTCATTATACTATATTAGATTTACATCGGCATGTATGATCGAAACTGAAGTGCTCATATTGCCGATTTGTTGTCCAATCGGCTTGATTTTTCTTCGTATTTTCTTTATTTGATCATTTAATGTTCCTCCTTATCTTATATTGTACATACAATATACTCGTACATGCGTGGAGTTGGAATTTATTTTGTTGCCCACCTATATGGTATATTCGGTGCTATTAATCAATCATGTAAACCAATTTCTTTGATAATTGGATGCATACTCTAGTAGTTAATTGGGTCTAGTATTTTAGATTAATGGATTGAAACAATATGTTGCCAAAGTAACCTCTTTTATGTAAATCGATTAATTTAAAATATTGAGATACTGTGTGTGTTTATTTTTCATGCGGATAATGGTCGGTCCAAAGGAAGGCTATTATTTGGCCGAAAATTAAACATGCTTGTGGTAATAAATATGTAACAATTATTTGGTTTTTCCATGTGAATGTCTAGTCGGTCCAAAGAAAGGCTTTACATTTGARAGGAATTTATTGTTAATATTTGATTACTACACCAAGAGGACCACTTACAAGTTAATTTCTCTGTCCAAAGACTAAAAATTAATGTTGTGCTAGGTCTCTTGTCTACGATGGGATAATTTGCCAATATTATAATCTGTTTATTAAAGTTGAATTATGTAATTTATTGTGAGCTTATTTGTTTGTGTTCTCTTCAATGAAATGCGTATGCTTAATTGCGATTCTGCTATATCAATTATGATACCATCATGCTTGATGGACAAACCCTTTTATAAAAGAGTTGGAAAGAGAACGTTATGAATGTTTCTTGGATCATGGATCTAAGACCTGCACTTCGGGTTGAGCGTCCGCAGATGCTTAGAAATTTAGTCTTACTGATAAGGGGAACTGAAGAAGTGGGAACGCTCAAATGCATGAGTCTTATGATCAATGAAATCGTGATTCCGGAATCATTCACGGGCACAATTCCGAGAGAAGGGATGCAAATCGTTCTTGTTGAACTGAAAGCGTTTGCTAAAAAACGAATAAGCTCGAAATGAAGTAATCTATTGCTAGTTGTTTCCCAAAAATAAAGAGCAGGGAAACATATGGAGTGTAAAGTTATGGAAATGTTCATATAGGCTTACAAAAACTTAAAGACACTTAAGTTAGAGCTGTCCGATGGACTTGCTCGTGTTCGCATATTATAGTTGTTGAATATTCTTACTAAAACAATCATAATTTAAGGGTCAGTTATAACTGTCAAAGGGAGAAGGTGGACGCTAATGAGTTCTCATTTCTCATTGTGTTAAGAGAAGAGAGATTAAAGCAAAAAAGACAGAAAGTGCTCAGTTGGCAATCTTTCCTTCTAAGGACATTGTAGGAAAAGAAGGAAAGGATAAGGATTGCGGTTTACAACCACAAAAGAGGCTAACATGTGGAAAATAAGGATGAAACTAAAGGTTCCAAAATAAAGAGGATGCTTCTGTGTGGTAACTTCTCATCAGAGAAACAATGCACCAGAGTAATAAATGCTTGGCAGTGTGAAAAAGGGGCTGTCAAATTGCAGATGCCGATTGATGTGAAGATACATCTAATGTGGTGATGGCAAGGCATGAAGATGAAGTAGAGACACTTTTAAGGTAGACTAAGATGAATTCTTTATATTTGGATTTGAAAAAGACTTTTGTGTACGTTTTTAGGCGGAATTAATTTTAAGTTTTACAATGGACCATTGGTTATCTTTGTTCTTTGGAACAATAAAGTTAGTACCTTTTTCATAATTCAAAAGTTGGTGGATCTCGTTTTTGTCTGTTAGATAATCGTATATTTTGCTGATATATTGTTCTCTAAGGAACTTTGCATGTCAGTACTGTGGTAACTAAAAGAAAATGCTAATGAGAATTTCATACATTCTCTTTGGCGACAAGCGTTAAGGACAGCGATTAAGACAAAGGGAATTGAAAAGGCTTGTGTCAGATGCGAATTGTTATTGAATTACCTGATTTCAGATTTAATGTGTGAATATTGTACTCAAAGGGAAACAGAACAGAGAAGAGAAAATTAGGTAGCTATAACGGCTTCAAATGTTTGAACTAATACATACATAAATTGGGTCCATTTCTTACAGCTTCTTGAATGATCAAAATGAGCTTTATTAGTTTAGACGATTATCTGTGATTGTCCTATATTAAATTCATGAGAAGTCTCAAAGCCTTGCACTGTTCAAATCTATAAAGCGAAGTTGAAAAATTCAATTAGCAAAAGTATTAAGGAAAGTTAGATCTGCCTCGTGGTGAATACTATGAGAATACGGTTAGGTGAACAATGTCAGGAATATTGCTCGATCCTGAGAATGATGGCATCGTTCTGCAGTACAACGATGCAGGATCCCAATGAATGATATTGGTGAAAGACGTCAGTGACTCTTATGGTAAATGGCAAGGAATGTATGAGTAATACATACTTACAGAGTCACTTGGGAGAGGCAATTAAACTGAAACTATATTCATAGAGAGTACCTAACTAAAGCAACTTCTAAAACCCGTTATGACCTTTGGGTGCAAGGAACCACATAAAGCTTCTTCACATTTGGGTTGTCCAGACTGAGGGCAGGTTATAGCGAATGAAAGAGAAACTGAATTCTAACTGTTTAGTGTTTACTTTTGTTGGATACCAAGAAAGATCAAGGGGTATACTAGTTTATGATCACTAAAGAAATTTTTGAGACGGGAAAATGCTAGAATTTTTTGAGATGATGAGTTTGGAGGAAAAGAAAAGTTAGAAAAGTTTAGTTTGGCCAGAGGAACTGTTTCTTCTGTCCTCAGTTGTTTTTAACATGATAGATTACTATTTCTGATACGGTTCAAGAAACAAGTCRGGAAACTCATAATGATTCCCCTATTCAGAATCATCAGGATATTCCTAATGAGCAAACTCAACAACCTCAAGAACAAGTYCKATTAAGGAGATCCACTAGAGAGAGAAGAAGTGCAATTTCAGATGATTACATTGTTTTCCTTCAGGAACAGGAAGGTGGCAATGAAATAAGTGAGGAATTTGTTGCACTTATTCAAGAGCAAGAGCTAGAAGATGGACTGGTTCATGAGGATCCAAACACCGTTCGCCAGGCCATTGAAAGCCCAAACTCTCAAAAGTGGATTGATGTCATGAATGAGGACATTAAGTCCATGAAGGACAATGACGTTTGGGACCTTGTTTCATTGCCCGAAGGTATGAAACCCATTGGTTGTAAATGGATTTTTAAAACCAAAAGGGATTCAGACGACAATGTGATAAGGTATAAAGATCGTCTTGTCTCTGATAAATGTCTATTTTACCTCTATTTTATCCTCATATTATACAATTTTAGAGTATGTTTTATGACATTTATTATAATTATTCTATCCTTTTTTGGCTAATATGAATATTTGAGTGATAAATTATTTTACGTGTGAAAAACGGTCCATTTAATTGTGTTTGATATTTTATTACTTATTAATTATATTTCTTATCTTATATGATAATTTAAATGGGCCTAATTTATGTGTTATAGGTTGGACTTGATGATAATCAAAGAGGCTAGAAGGAAAAGAACATCAAGATTTATAAGCTTAGAAGCTACGTTGGAGTGCACAAGAAGAAACTAAAAAGAGGATAAATAACAATAATAAAAAAAAAGATAACAACAACTAAGCAACTCCATGCAAGCGAACAGCTCAACATGCAACATCAGCAAGATACAACAAAAGGTTATAGACAACTCATTAACAACAATTCAACATTAAGATAAAAGATTAGATGCAACTCATGTATACAACTCATCAAGAAGCAACAACAACTTCAAAGAGATCCGAAAATATATATCTCCTTATCCAAAAATATCAAAGGGAGCATATATATACAACACATACACGCACAAAAAGAGGGGATCAGACGGAAGAAACAAAGTATACGAGTGAGACGAGTGGCACAAAGTCACGCAAGAGTCGAGAGCCGAAGGAGCCGGGACGAGTACGAATCGGACGCGATTCGTCTATTCGAGAGTTTTAATCTGTTCCTTCTTCAATTTATTTATTTAATTGTTGAACTTTGAATAATTATTAAGTCGAATATTGATTTTTCATTGTTATACAATTGGATTACTTTGATCACTATGTCTTGCTAAATTTCATTGTTCTAGGTTAGGGATGTAGCTTTTTATTATTCTATCAATGTTTTGAATTATTTGTTTGGGTTTGATTTATATTATTGCAATTTGTTAATCTTGTTATTATTTCATATAATTAATCCGGCCAATTGATTATATGTCTAAGGTATTGAATTATTAGCGGGAGTGAAAGTTTAATATTAGTTTGTGGGATTAACAAACATCAAGTAGTATAATTTTAGGAATAGTTAGTTATACACTTGGGGTGGTCTTTTAATTGAATTCCTGTTCTTAATGAGTTTATGTCAATTCTTATGATCACGGAAGTAGACGTAATGTTGATATAGATATACGTATTCTACCTTGGGAGAGGAGATTATATACTTTAGGAAATTCGATCATTGAAATATATTATTTCAACCCTACAGTTAATTTATATTCAAGAAATAGAATAATAATTGGTGAAACCCGAAACCTAGAACTACTTTTCATACTTGTTAGACTTTATTTTTAACGCTTTTAATTAGTTTAATTAATAATTTTCTCACTTGTTTTAATCGTCTAAATAATATTAGAGTTTCTTAAATTGGTACTTGATTAGACCTCCTTGTGGATACGATACCTTGCTCACCCTATATTTACAGTAATTGACCAGTACACTTGCGGTAGATTTAGACACGATCAGTCTCCAAGGGCTATACTCAAAAGGAAGCCAATGATTAAAGACTCCTTTCAGAATTATGATGGCGCTTGTGGCATACTATGATCTTGAGTTACATTAGATGGATGTTAAGACGGCTTTTCTCAATGGTAACGTTGAAGAAACCATATATATGCAACAATCAGAATACTTTGTTTCAAGAGATTCAAAGAAACTGGTTTGTAAATTAAAGAAATCCATCTATGGACTTAAGCAAGCTTCTCGTCAATGGTATTTTAAGTTTCATCAAGTTGTCATTGATGTGGCACGTAAAGCCACGTGTCGCGTTTTGCGTGATCAAAGAAATCCAACTTGGCGTAGAATTACATGACACGTGTCAGAAGCCGAGGGGTAGTTGATCTGTATACACTCAACCGAAAACCGGTGAAATATTGCAAATGGAAGCAAACAGGTAAAACGATGCATAGAATGGTGACAAGTGTCACACATCCAAGCCCTCAAGGGGTAAGGCAAAAGCCTATAAATACCCCTTGAGAGGCACCATTTTACACACAACTTTTCATATATTTTGAGAGCACAAATTCATACTTAAGCAAGTATAAAACTTATCTCTCTAACTTCTCTCTACATTCATTAGCATTTATTCCTCTTCTCTTTCCTTTACTTACTTAGGCATCGGAGGGGAGATAATCCGAAAAGGATTATTCTCCTTCTTGCAGGTGCTAAGGCGTCGAGAGGAACTTGAAGCGCCAAGCC
>SNQN01003352.1:44771-62218 GCA_008642245.1 Bassia scoparia | reverse complement strand
CGACAATTTGGAGCTGTATTATGTGCTACAAAAGAAGAAGGAATTATTCTCAGTTCTTGGCACTATTATTCATGACATTTTGAGTATGTGCGTGTGCTTTTTGTTTGGATGTTAAGTTTTCATTTGTTAGAAGAAGTGGCAACATGGTTGCTCACTCATTAGCTCGCTCTAGTTTTCATTATGGTTATTTTCAAGTATGCATGGCTGGAAGAGGCCCCAATGGATGTAATGAATATTGCTGTAAGGGACATTACTCATTAATAAATTTAGTTTTTTTTCCCTGTAAAAAAAAAATGCTAATTGCTTGTATTATCTTATGTAATTCAACATTTGGAGGTATAACATATAAAATTCTACATTTACATAATGAATGAAAAAGGTAAAGGATATTATATTTTAATGAGATAATGTTTGATTTCCACATATCAAAATATTTGAAACATGAAATCACCGTACATAGTTCCCTTAGAGAGTAGGGTGTCATAAAGTCTTTTTTAATCTTTAGCTTTACTTAAAAATTAAAAAAAATGAAACTTTAATTTCATGCTTTTTATTATTTTGACTATCTCTCCTAACTAACAATTTTTATATTATTGTAGCATGGCAAGTGCATATTTCTCTAAAATAATATAAATGATTTTCATTTTTGCTTTTGATTTTACTTTTAGTATGCTCATTTAAGAGAAACTAAATTTCATAACTTTCCCACAGATATAGATAATCAACATTACATTTTTTTTCCCTTTTTAGAACGATTAAACTTTTTGGTTTTTTTTTGAGATTATCATTGCTGTATATTATGTGTTTGTGGCTTTATTGTGATTGAATATTCAAATATATTCTTTTTAATTTTATTACTATCCTCTAAATAACAACATTTACCTTAACCTAGCCTTGTTAGGTAGACCCTCTATATTAAAATTCTTTGAATTTTCTCTAAGTATAATGCAATGAAGTACATCACTTAAGCTGGTTATTGGGGGGCGTTTAATTTAAGTTATCATGGGGATATTTTAAGGTTTATCTATCATACTATATTTGACATGTTTTATATCAGAAGAAATAAATTAACACATAGTAATTAGCAGAAGTAAAACTTATCAATTTTAGAATTTAGTGTATTTATAATGCAAACCAATTACGTTTTCATCCAATAATCATTTTCATGGAATGAGCAATAGTTGTAAGAATTATCTTTGTGCAAATATATATTATCACGTTCATTCTTATTTGAAATTTCATTCTTTGTTTCACAATTTTAGTATTGAGTTTAAACTTGATTCTTAATGTATATTACCAATATTGAAATTAATGTTTTCTATGTCTCATATATGAATACATGTTAGGATGTTGTGATTAATTCGCTAGATTTCAAAGTCATATAAAGTTATCACTTTATTAAATATACTGTGATTAGAAAAGTCATATATGTCAATAGTCAGTGCGTATATCGAAATACTCTGTACGTGGGTAATGTCGGGCTCAAAGACTAGTTACAAACAAAACAAAGCCCAAAATATACATCTAACATACTAAAAAACTAATTCAATTCTCAGAAAACATACCAACACAGATTCTTTTGCATTTTCAGCCACTTTAATTTTTCAGTTTTCTTTCTCCTCCATTAGCCATTTCCTCTTGATCTCTCTCCTGCAATTTTTTTCCCATCTACATTCATCATCAACTATTATTTTTTTTTGAAATCAAATCAAATTACAGAAAAATTTTAGGAAATCATACAAAATTAAGTCAAAATCTAAATAAAATGAAATCAACAACGAATTCAATTGATTCGGGAAACTCCTTAATCTTTCTCTCTCCCATTAGAATAAAATAAATGAACTTAAAATTTTAAAATAATCTAAAAGTAACTACACATTGGAAAAAGTTATTATAAATTAGAAAAAAGAACTAGATAAAATTAGTCAGAGAATCAAATAACACAGATTATAAAAAAATCAATAGGACAAATAAAACGAAAGTACACAAAATTTAAAAAATGTAAAAAGTAATCACACTTTAAAGAAAAGTAACTATGCATTAGGAAAAGAAATATTTAAAAGTAGTCGAATAAATATAAACAAAAATTTAAACAAGAAAAAAGTAGCTATATATTACACAAAAGTAACTACAAATTAAAAATAGTAACAACTTGAAAATAGACCAAAATAAAAAGGAAAAGAAAATAAATTTAAACAAGTAAAAAAATGTAATTATAAATTAAAAAGTAACTTAAGAGTATAAGGAAAAAGTACTCGAACTACTTAAAATAGTCAAAAAAAACAAAAGAAAACAAAATTTTAAACAAGTAAGAAAAGCAATTGTAGATTAGGTAAAAGTAACTTCGGATTAGAAAAAAGTAATTACTTCAAAGTTAGCTAAATAAAAAAACAAGAATGCAAAATATTAAACAAGTATTAAGTAAATACTGAAAAAGTAACTATAGATACAAAAAATAACTACTTAAAAGTAGTCTGAATAAAAAAAAAGAAAAAAAATAAACAAGAAGTAAGAAGAGTAAATGTAGATTAGAAAAAAAGTAACTTCGGATTATAAAAAAGTTACTACTTAAAACTAGATTAAATAAAACAAATGGAAACAAAAATATTAAATATGCTTTAAAAGAAAAGTAAACTATAGATATAGAAAAAGTAACAATAGATTAAAAAATACTTGATGTGTTGGAACAAATTACGGCAAATTAAAACCCAAGTCAAGTCAATCGATTAGGTCAATGTATAGATTAGGCCAAAAAGTAACTCTTAACCAATTAAATGTTACTGCTGTATACAATTGTAAACAATTACAATTGAATAGAAACAARAAAGGCATGAAGGAGAACGCAACATTTCTTGATGACTAGGCTTGAATGTGTGGATGCTCATTAGCTCAATGTTTCAACGAGGGATTTTGTSAAACCAAGATCCAGTCAAATTTGAAGCCAGGGACATCAATTTAGAGGTGGCACTAGCGGTAGAAGATTAGGAATGTTGCGGCAGAAACGACTTTGATGGAAAGGTGTGAGAGGATTCTGTGGAAGTGTGGAGGAGTTCATCGGTGAGTGAACTCAAGGATGAGTTTTTTTTCATTTGAAAGAGGATGAGACAACTCCATTTTTTGACGATTTAATTTTTTTTCTACTTTAGTTAATTGAATAGATAATCCCCTAAACATATCAATCTTTTAGGATATTTAATTATTTCTAAAACCTAGATGGATGATGATGACGACAGAGATAAAATAGGAGAGAGAAAGAGTGATAGAATAGAGTAGAGAGAAAATGTAATAGAGCGAAAATAAAGATTTGAAGAAGATATAAAATTAGAAAACTGATGAAAAGTAATAATGAAAGCTGTGAAATAATTGTTTTATTTTACTTTCCTTTTTTCCAGTTGACCACACTTTAAAATTAAATGTGGTCAGCCCTATATAAAAGTTTTTCAAAAGCGTGTACCTTTATCCATTTGTGGTGCATTGATTTAGTTAAAGATGTGACCATCTATCTATTACTATGAACTTCTCATCATTCCTTATCAGATCAACTCATGCAACCATCTATAAACTTTAACTAGTACACAATACGATGGTTTATTGTAAATCCGATTTGAAATCGTTGAGTTTTTTTTTTTTTTGCATGTCCTCAAAGATGTCTTTAGAATTATATTAGAATGCGAATTTCAGAATAAATGTGAATTGCTGCACCATGGTGGACACAATTGTCTCATAAGCAAACTTTACCTCGATTAATTAAGTGCAATCGACTAATAAAATTTGTCCCCAAGATAGCACTCCCTAATTCTTGCACTTGAAGAAAGGGAATTGGAACTTGAGTATCGCTCAAATTAGAAAAGAGAAGCGGTGTTTAGTGGTTTCTACGGTTGTACAAAACTTACAAAGAAGGGGTACATATATAGGGAAACATACTAACCAAAATAAGCAAGAAAATCAAGAGACAAGGCTTAATTATGGGTGGAAATCAGGGAAGCAAATAGTGCAAAACTATTMCAAATGTTAAAACAAAGAATATGYAATAATTTGGTAACTCTCTAATAAAATGAACCTGGATTCAAAAATAAAAGCCACACCCCACCACACATTTTGTAACTGTCTAATATAATGAGCCGGGCCGAACGATGCCAGCGGCGCACACATGATGATACCTAATACCACCTTTCAATCACTCTTAACCTCAAACACTAAGAAGCAGCTTCTTTATAAATAAGAGAAAATATTGGTAAAATTTAATAAAAAAAAACATATGTATCTATTTATACTAATATTTAAAAACCAACCCCTAACCTAAAATGTTGCCACATTATACCTTTCACTTTTTAGATAATTGCAACATGTAAAGAAAAAGAAACTCTCATTGTCATATTTTATTTTTATGTTTTTTTTTTGCCAAGTAAAATAAAATCAATTAAAGCGCAAGAAACAATACAACCTAAATAGTCCAGGAAACCAAGGCATCCCAACTAGGTTGACACCTCTTAAGAGACCTAGACTAGGAAACACACTAATTACATAGKAACATTATCAAACCAAGCCTGATCCCTCCGAGAAATCCTAGAAGGGAGAACACCTCGAACCCTGACTACTACAATTTCCTTAATCTGATTATACAAGGCATCACAATTGATCACTTTATTGGACCACAACAAGCTATTCCTAGCTATCCAAATCAAATACATTGAAGCATTATTAACAGCATAACAAAAGGCTTTTTGAAATTTTGTTTTCGAGCTCCGCTGCACTTTCTTGAAGCGGTACACATAGGTATTGCATAAACACCRAGACAACCATTGTTTAATCTTAATTGATCCCACCCATGTCATGAATATTATTCTGGAGTCTCCTCTTTTTAATTGATCTGTGGAACAAGGCAGAAATACCAAACCATCCTTTAAGCAGGCTACCTTTGCTTTTTGTCTCAAAAAACTCAAATGAGTCCTATGTGCCTGTAAGTACTCCTGATGWGCTAGCTTCTCCTTATTAATCAAATTGTCATCCCTAGGCTGATCATGTAAAGCATTTTGAGCTTGCATGAGATCATGCCAAGCCTTAGTCTCTCGAGCCTACAAATCATAAAATCRAGTTTTGTTCGAACTTTTTAGGCCACTCTTAATTCTTTTTAGTATTTMTACAACCTAAAACATGCCACAACCCTRAACTAAATGACCCCACCAATGTGCAAGCCTTTAAGGAAAGTCTATAGCAGAAGACCACATTCTGAAGTACATGAAAGGTTTCTGCCCGACCAAAGTGTCCCTAACCTTCAGAACAACAAGACAATGACCAGAGACTGATTCATTTAAAAAAATAGCAAAAGTGGTAGGAAGKAAATCAAGCCATGCTTCATTAATCATCACACTATCAAGCTTGCAGCAGACCTTAGCATCTCCATCGTCTTTGTTAATCCGAGTATAGAAATGGCCGGTACTAGGAGCATCAAATAACCCACACACCTCCAGATAAGACCTAGCAGTAAATAACTCGGATTGACGCACATGAGAGCCAATCTTCTCATCAACATTCAATACACTATTTAGATCACCAATGAGAACCCAAGGCCCCTTGAGTTTTGGTCCAACAGCTGTCACATCCGCCCACAATTTATCCCTCTAATCCCTATCATTAAAAGCATATATGATAGAGCAGAAAAAAAAATCTATTCCACCCTTAGGCTTCACAGAAAAAAGAATCCACTGAGCTGACACTCTCAAATATCTACATCAAAAGACAACGGATTCTAAGCAGCACAACTCTACCCGAACAGGCCACAGAAGCATTTGAGGAAAACACTAGCCATTAAGAAGATTGATATAAGGCTACCATTAACTAGGTGTATCCTTCGTCTCGAGAAGGCAACGAACTAACAAGCTGACTATTCAAAAATCATTAATAGCCTATTTGTTAACCTCATTAGCCCCGTCACATTCCACACTAGCATTCTATCCATTAGGAGGGGGTCATCAGCAACCTCACTAGTACGTAACAATTCATCCATATGACCATTAGAACAGATAACATCACCATTAGCCTAGTTAAGACCATAAATCCATAATCTAGTAGGGTAATAGTAGTGTTTAGCAATACTCATCCTAGTAGGCTAACTATAGGTTGAAAACATCCGCATCAACAACAATAACCTTAGCAGCCTCTTGAACAAGAGGAGAAACCACAACAGTCTCCTTAATTTGAGCTTTTGGAGAGCTGTGACATTTGCAGGCAAAAGACTTAGGTTGCGAGTCTTGATGTCCTTTAAGCTTACCATGATCCGCATCATGGCTAAAACACTGTACTTCGGACATTGAACTGGTTCCATTGATACTGCATAGGCACCAAAGTGAGAGTATCATGCTCATTAATAAAGACAATTCATCAAGAAAGGAGAATCACTTAACTCAATACAAACACCGAGCAATGCAATCTATCCTTTGTTCAGTTGCTTTGTCAACCTTAAGAAAAGAACCAAGAGAGTGAGTAATTTTCTCCAACACATGAAATCCCAATATTTGAAAGAAAATCTTAGATTCACACAATAGGCACAGAGTTCACATCAGCAATACTATATCCATAATCTGGCATCCAAGGTTTAAGAATAATAGGCTTTTGTCAATAAATGGCCGCTTATTACGCAAACTTTCAACAGTCCTCACGTAAATGGAATCGAATAATGAAACTCCTTTCGAAATGAAAGCAATCTTATCAACGCCACATTCCTTCCACACACTTAATAAAGCCCTTAAACAAAGAAAAGGAGGATTGGCCCCAAAACAAAAACACACAATGGAGGACCCCAAATCCACTCTGAACGAATGTCCGCAACACCATTTAACATAATTAGATTCAATCACAGGACATTCACACGCAAGCATAGGGCCAGAAGTGACAACCGACACGGGCGGAGCAAAATTAGTAGCTACCCAGTATTATGAACACTAGCATGAGGTATAGAAGTAGGGTTACTTCAACCTCATCACTACAATTGATTTGTGACCTAGGCTGCTTCGTATGGATTGATTGAAGCCAATCCAAAATATTGGCTCGAAGAACAGAATGGCCTTGAAGTCCCTTCACCGCTGAACGAAGCGTGACCACATCGTGCAAATCAGTGCAACCTCCTGTGAGTTCTGCGATTTAACATCACTTGCCACCAATTGAGATTAATGTGGTACAATCGAAGCTCGTGCTATCTCCCGCGCAAATCCGCCTCGCCTTGGATTCCGTGCCATGGCTATCAAACTGGAAGTTGATCGGAAATTAGAAAGAGAAAGGTTTAGAGTGAATATTAGTCCCATTTTCTTTTAATTTTTTGTTCTATTTTATTTTTATGTTGAAAAATTAAATTTTTATTAAATTTTCAATACAACACATGTAATTTGAACTTAATAAAACTCTTCAATTTCTATTAGTGTAAATAAGTTTCTCCACTTTTTTTCAATTCTCATGTTATCTTTTTTTTCCCACCATTTTAATTATAAACTAGTTTTTGTCTCGTGCTAGTCCCCGAATTCTATTGTGGTCTATGCTAATTATGAGTTTTCATTTTTATGTACACATTACTTTATACATACCATTATACGATTATGTATTTTTTTTTATCAACAAATAATCTGATCTTTTAGCCTTCCGCTCAGAATAATCCCAGTTGAAGTTTATCTCAGAATCATCCATATTTGTTACCCAATTCTCCCAAAACAATCATTTTGACCTTTAACCTYTAAAAATGTTAACTTCTTTTATTTTTCCTTTTTTCTTGTTTTAATACTCCTAATAACCCTCACCACCTCTATCCTTATGAACAACCACAACACCCTCTCACTCTAAGCCACAACCACCACACCACCTTCACCATACCTACCCTCGCACATGGTAGGTGGTGGTGTGGCTGTCGGGAGGTTGTTGTGAGGGTAGTGGTGGGGTTGTTATGCTGTTCTGGTGGCAGTGAGAGGGTGGTGGGCTTGTGGTAGTGAGAGGGTGGTGGGCTAGTGGTAGTGAGAGGGTGAAGGTATGGTAATGGTGGTTTTTAGTTCAGTTGTATAATTAGTGGTTAATTTTGGTTAATTAGGTTTGTCAAACTTAATTAGAAGGTCAAACAAGTTATTCATGGGCTTTTAACATACAATTATAGGTTACTTTTAACATGGGCTTGTTTTGAGAAYATAAGGTAACAAATAAAGATTATTGTGAGATAAACTTCAACTGGGATTATTTTGAGCGAAAGGCCAAAAGTTRAGATTATTTATATCCAATTTTCCTAATAATTTTCATATTAAAATATTATTAATATAAAAGGTAGACATAGGTTATGTTAAATGAACCTATCTYTTTTGTGTCATGGTGGGCCAAGACAAAATCATGTCATATTAGGTTTTAAGGAAATTTTCGAAAATGAGATGATCACATTTTGTCATGGTGGGCCAAGACAAAATCATATCATATTAGGGTTCAATACATGATCATCACATTTTGTGATGCACTTCACGCCTCACTATTAATTCTTATTTTCATTGAATTTTTGTTTAAAATAATTTTGTAAACTTGGWGGACAGTCTATCATGCCCATTACTTATTTTCATTAGCTTGTCACTTATATTATATCATATTGGTACAAATTAGTCTTTTACTCAATCTATTTTGTAACACAATGTACTCCCTCCGTTTTGTTTCACTTGAAACAATTGAATATTTTTCCTCTAATAAATAATGTCAATTYTTTCAAGTACAACCTAACAGAGGGAGTATATTTTACTATCATATAATATATATTATTTATTATTTATTCGTATTTAAAAGTAAATAAACACGGGCTAACCTCTTTTTTTACTACTTAATAACAGTAAAATGTGACGTGGACTGGTGGTAATTCCTCTTAATTGCAATGCTTGAAGTCATGGGTTCAAGTATTGTTAATGACATTTTATTGACTTTTTGTGACGTAAGAGATGACACATCATATTATGTTATGTCATATTGTCATATTCCCTGTAAACATGACACATGGCATTACTGACACTTGTCATATTTCCACTGCAAAAGGAGTCCACATGGCATGCCTATATTGTTTGGCATGCCTTTTAATATATTTGTTGAGGTGATTTTGCACTTCACCAACAAGTCAACCGCCCAATATTTTTTTAGTTCGGTGGGGGGCTACCCCTCTGATTACAAATTATATAGTTAACCTCACTAACTTAAAATGGCTCCAAAATGGTAGAGTTAATCAACAAGATGAAAGCATAAGGAAATGACTTTGTTGTGGAACAACACTGAAGTGTAAAACAAACAAAGATGAATAGAAATGAAAACCGTCAATTAAATAGATAGGGAAAGAGTCAGACTACAATCGTATTACAAGGAAGGATGATTACCTCCATGTTTACATAATTGGGATGAAAACGAGCAAACTAAGGATCAACTACGCTATGATACACTAAGCTATATATGCTACGCTATGTTAAAATATAGTTAGCTACTAAGCCAAGTGTGGCTAAGAGAAGCTAAGTGCGAAAAGGTTATAGATAGATGTTGTTGTTGTGTTTGTTATTGTTCTTGTTGTAATCCTGCTACCTCTATTTATAGGCCTTCATGATGTAGATCGTGGTGTAAGGCTTCTCCCCCTTCAAGGGGGTTGACCTCAACTTCAGTGTCATGGAATCGAGCCATGGAATCCGCATGTGAATGCGTTGGGGTGTGTTGTCGAATTGAGGGGATCGCCACCGTGCCTATACAAGTTAATCACGGACGCCCGAAACATTGGTGCCAAACTAATGGCCCCACAGATAGGTCCAATAACCAGATTGTGGGTTCGGGGACATGGTACGGACTAGATCTTTGACCCAATCTGCCCACATGTAGCGGCCTCTACTCGGTCTCATTGTAGTTCCATAAGTCATAATTATTGAATACAAGTAGCCTATCGATTTGACCTTAAAAGCGCACTAACCTAATAGTAGGTTACTATTAGTAGAAACAAAATAGTGAGCTACCTATCCTAAGTGACCACTTTGAATTATGTCAATGTTATGGGTGCCTAAAGCGGTTGTCCAAATTATCTGACTTTATGTGACCATGTTATTGAATTTCGGTCTTGTTTAAGCAATATATACAAGTGTGACAAAAATATGTACAAATGAAACACGAAGACAAAGGTTAGTAAAGCATAATATACATGTGTATCCTTCTCACATTGTCTCTGCAAATAAACAAACCGTTAAAGTAAAACTAAAAGGAAACGCCCTTTGATCGAATTGCTAATCAAGACAAATAAACATGTTAGTATTGACAATAACGATATGCATAATAATAAATTGTGACAAGATGATGATAATAATAATAAGTGTTAACGAAAACGAATTTGAAAACGTGAGTAATCTCAGAGTTATACCTTGATTTCGTTCGTTGAATCGATTCGAAAAGGGGCGCGAAACTCGTATTTGAATGTGTATGTGTATGGGACAAGAGACTATGTGAAAGTTTTTGAAGTCGTGAAGTGTTGGGTCCTCAAAAGTTCCCCAGAACTCGAGAGGCAAGGCCGTATTTATAGGCGCGAAGAGGAAAAAGTGAGCGTATATACGCAGGGGAGGAGCGTATATACGCTCGTCCCTGCGTATATACGCTTCTCGTTTTTTTCCAAAAATTCTGATTCAGAATAAACTGTTGCCAAACATTTCGATCCTCTGAGATCGTGGATTATTCTAGACGTCCCCTTGTGCAAGAAAGTATATTTCTAGGAGATTCTGGAACATTCCACGTATCTTTTCTGATTATTTACGTATTTTCTGTGTATTCTGCGTATTTTGATGTTTTGTAAATATTGCAAAATTCATAGAAAATCATAGAAAAATCAGAAAAATAATCTAAAAATACTGGCGAACTCAGAAAAATGAGAAGAAGGTGATTAAAGAAAATTCTTTTGGCCTCTTGTTTGACCTTTGCCTCATGATTTCAAGTGTGAATTCACATATTACGAGTTCAGCTACGTCTTTTCGGAATCGAATCGATCACGAAACGTGGTATGTTTCATCATCGATTACTCATTTGGGTGTCTATAGAAGCCCGCACTTTGACTGAGTCTAGAGAGACGTAAGTCTCGTAAGACGAAAGTCAAAGTATTCGATTCGGGACGGAGAGCAACTCAAGACGTTCTGCGACCTTGGGTTGCCCTTTTTCGCCGGTACCTGCAAAACAACGGTTAGTTTTACCTGTAGCCGTATCCCATGCGGTTTGATGCGCTTGTATGTGTTTGGGTCCTCGAGCGATCATTCTCCGTTCGGCTGACTGGGGAAATGAACATTGACTTGAAAATGATAGCCCTAACTCAGGATTAAGGACTACCTTGATGACGACATAGGTATGCCTAGAGAAATTTGCATGCAATGTTGACCTGTAACTTGTGACCTTGGTATAGAGAAAGGGGCAAGAGTCATTAAATTAGAATTTGAAAGAGTCTTTGAATTCGAAAGGGCCTTTGAACTTTCTTCGGTAAGCCTGAACCTCCGGAATTTGAGAGAGTCTTTGAATTTGAAAGGGTCTTGTCTAGGTCTGGTTCAAGACATGATTTGAGAGAGTCTTTGAATTTGAAAGGGTCTTTGGATTTGAATGGGGCATTGTTCTGGCCTAATGCTAGAGGCATTTTGAATTTGAATTCGAATTTGAAAGGGTTTTTGAGCTTGGAAGGGTCTTGTCTAAGTCTGGTTCAAGACATGAAAGGACGAGACTGGGTTCTGAGAATATTGATAAAGGCGGGCCTATGGAGATGTGCTAATTGAAAGGTGAGAAAGGTGGCATGGAATATTATGGTTGGACGCGACTCGATTTTGAAATTGAGATTTGACTTTGAGTTGAAATTGACTTCGACATTGAAGTTGACATTGACATTGAAAGTGACGGGGTCCATAAGTGGAGTTTCGATGGACTTGAACACGTAATAGGGCCTTAGGAGACAAGAAGCCCCCAACTGGAAATTAAGGGGCCATGATGACGACGAGCCCCCCAGCGAGACTTTGAGACAATGTAGTTTACGGCTTAGAGTCAACATAGGGAAGGTGGGTAGATTGTATGGATGAGTTCCCCAACAAGATGTACTAATCCCAAAAGGTCAGGTGGCTTTACTTCTCGGGGATTGAGTCAATGAGTCCTTGAAGGTGACCAAAGAATGGGCTATGGTTCGAGAAATAAAAAGGATCAAATTTGTGGCTAAGGGTCAAAGATGTGGCTAGATGCGAGGTTGGCTAATGATGTAGGTTCAAGCATGAGTCTATGTCAGGTTCTAGATTGAGAAGAGAATCGAGCCACTCATTGAACCTCGTTTTGTTTTTATTAATGTGGTCGGACCTCGAGGTGAGGCTACCTACGTATCCTTGCGGAATCAGACCGATCGTAGTTCGTGAGGTCGTGTGTGATGGACAATGCTCATTTTGAGAGGACTTTTGAGGTTGTAATGTGGGCTAAGGTTTGAGGGTGTGAGGCTCGAATTGTACTTTGAATTTGAAGTGGACTTGACAAGCTTTTGATTTCAGAACTTTGAATTTTTGATTTCACTTTGATTTTGATACCGACTTCGGTTTCACTTGATTTTGAAGTTGACTTTGATATTTCTTTAGAGACTTTGAATTTGATTTTGAACTTTGCTTGTCATAGAAGGGTACTTTGATGTGGCTAACAAAGAAAACGGGCAATAAGCTCAAAGGGCTTGCAGTGGATGTTTGACTTTTGTTTGAGGTGAATGGAGGGAAGGGATTAATTTTGTGAAGCTATGAAAGAGGGCCACTTGAGCATGTCCATTGATTTTTGATTGATTTTTTTTTTTTTGATTTTTTTTGGTCCTCGAGTGGCAAGAGTCTCAAGAGAAATGGAAATAGAAAAGAAAAGGCTTATTTTATTTAAATAGAAAGCATTACATCCTAAATGACATAGACAAAAAACAAAAAAGAAAAGGAATTGATTGGCTAGGACTAGGACTCTTATTGATTCAATCTATAGAAGACCGCACGGATCATTGATCCGCACCTTGGGGTGACTCATGAGGCTTTGATGGTAGTGGTGTTTGATGTTTTTCCAGTTGGGCCAAGGAGGTATAGGATTAGGCTTTTTTGTGGATGATGGAGGGTCAAGAGACATGGGCCTTTTGTGGAGGTAGGATTTGTTTGACTTCTTGCCTCTTTGGGCCTATCACGGGGATCGTGACTGAAAACTCCGACTTAGTGGACTCGACACTGGTTTTGAAATGGATAAAGTTTGAGTGTTGATTTTGAAACTGGACTTGAAAACTGGACTTGAATGGGCTAGACCTAATTCTAATTTAAGGTGCTAGACTCGAGAAAGATTCAAACCAAAGATGGGCCTATTTCAGAATTAAGGACCTCTTAGACCTACGAGCCACTTGAAATTGAATGGACCTAGCCTTGAATCAAAGTTCCTAGGGTTGAGTCTATGATCGAACCTAGTTCAGTTTTAAGGTTCTTAAATTGAAGTTGAAGCGAACCTAATTCAGATTTAAGGCTCTTGGGTTGAAATTGAATTAACCTAATTCAGATTTAAGGTTCTTGAATTGGAATTGAATTGAACCTAATTCAGATTTAAGGTTCTTGAATTAAGATTGAATTGAACCTAATTCAGGTTTAAGGTTCAAAAGGTCGAATCTAAGTCAGATTTAAGATTCTTGGATTGGGATCGAATTGAATTTGAAATTGAATTGGATTGAAATTGTATTGAATTTGAAATTGAATTGAATTTGAAATTGGATTGGATTGAAATTGAATTGGATTGAAATTGAATTGTATTGGATTGAATTGAATTGGATTGAAATTGAATTGAATTGAAATTGATTTTGAAATGGGCCTAATGGATCATCGAACTTCATGTCTTGAACCATAGATTGAGGGGCTAGGCTTAATTGATGGTTAATAGCTTGAATTAGATGAAAAGTCACAAGTTAACAAGCACATTGATTGAAACACAAATCCGATTTATTCACTTAAGGTCAGGATCTAAGTGAACTATAGGTCGGCTTGGTTAAGTCTGATAGTGTACCACGCCTAAGAGTAGAGTTGGGTCCAATTTCACCACCACAACTTTGGTGATGTATGGCCGAGATACCCCTTATATACACGCATCCAGTAACACGTGCATACGCGGCATGGGCAATAGGACTTACCTTAGCCATGTGATCCATTAACCACATGCAACCAAGATAAAATCCCCCCTTAAGGTGATCTCGAGCACAGAACATGCCCATATTGAGACCAAGGAGCCTAAGGAATGACCCTATTCGAAGGGTCACAAGCAAAATTCAATTAATTATGAATATGGAACTACGAGACTTTCAAGTCTGTCCACTCACCTAACGGTGATTATCCCCAGTGAAGTCGCCAAAAACTGTAAGGCTTCTCCCCCTTCAAGGGGGTTGACCTCAGCTTCAGTGTCATGGAATCGAGCCATGGAATCCGCATGTGAATGCGTTGGGGTGTGTTGTCGAATTGAGGGGATCGCCATCGTGCCTATACAGGTTAATCACGGATGCCCGAAACATTGGTGCCAAACTAATGGCCCCACAGATAGGTCCAATAACCAGACTGTGGGTTCGGGGACATGGTACGGACTAGATCTTTGACCCAATCTGCCCGCATGTAGCGGCCTCTACTCGGTCTCATTGTAGTTCCATAAGTCATAATTATTGAATACAAGTAGCCTATCGATTTGACCTTGAAAGCGCACTAACCTAATATTACTAAAAATAGTAGCTTACTATTAGTAGAAACAAAATAGTGAGCTACCTATCCTAAGTGACCACTTTGAATTATGTCAATGTTATGGGTGCCTAAAGCGGTTGTCCAAATTATCTGACTTTATGTGACCATGTTATTGAATTCCGGTCTTGTTTAAGCAATATATACAAGTGTGACAAAAATATGTACAAATGAAACACGAAGACAAAGGTTAGTAAAGCATAATATAAATGTGTATCCTTCTCACCTTGTCTCTGCAAATAAACAAACCGTTAAAGTAAAACTAAAAGGAAACGCCCTTTGATCGAATTGCTAATCAAGACAAATAAACATGTTAGTATTGACAATAACGATATGCATAATAATAAATTGTGACAAGATGATGATAATAATAATAAGTGTTAACGAAAACGAATTTGAAAACGTGAGTAATCTCAGAGTTATACCTTGATTTCGTTCGTTGAATCGATTCGAAAAGGGGCGCGAAACTCGTATTTGAATGTGTATGTGTATGGGACAAGAGACTATGTGAAAGTTTTTGAAGTCGTGAAGTGTTGGGTCCTCAAAAGTTCCCCAGAACTCGAGAGGCAAGGCCGTATTTATAGGCGCGAAGAGGAAAAAGTGTGCGTATATACGCAGGGGTGGAGCGTATATACGCTCGTCCCTGCGTATATACGCTCACGGAAGCGTATATACGCTCGTCCCTACGTATATACGCTTCTCGTTTTTTTCCAAAAATTCTGATTCGGAATAAACTGTTGCCAAACATTTCGATCCTCTAAGATCGTGGATTATTCTAGACATCCCCTTGTGCAAGAAAGTATATTTCTATGAGATTCTGGAACATTCCACGTATCTTTTCTGATTATTTACGTATTTTCTGTGTATTCTGCGTATTTTGATGTTTTGTAAATATTGCAAAATTAATAGAAAATCATAGAAAAATCAGAAAAATAATCTAAAAATACTGGCGAACTCAGAAAAATGAGAAGAATGTGATGAAAAATAGAAATCATGAGAATCACCAGTGTAAATTATTTTAAAAATCTTATAGTTAACAGAAAATTCCGAAAAAATAGAAAATGATTAAAGAAAATTCTTTTGGCCTCTTGTTTGACCTTTGCCTCATGATTTCAAGTGTGAATTCACGTATTACGAGTTCAGCTGTGTCTTTTCGGAATCGAATCAATCACGAAACGTGGTATGTTTCATCATCGATTACTCATTTGGGGAGACACATTTGGGTGTCTACACGTGGGTGGAAGTTATTCCTTCTTAACAGTTTCTTGGAATTGTTGCCTCTTTTCGTATTTCAAATCCTCGTGCTTCTTTCGAAATCTTGCAGTCGCTCGTCCCTCATGGGCCGTCCATTGTTGGGAAATCTGAGTTGGCCGCTTTTATCATAATTCCCTTCTAACGCATTTTTCATATTGCCAGACGAAAATTATTCTAGAAACACCACATATCGTCTATCTCTCTAATAATTCATTCATCGCTAGTCACTTGCTTATTGGCCAAACTCTTACAACTTAGTCAACAAAGTCAACAAAATATTTTTAGTCCATAACAATATTGTATATTGTTGATATTGATATTGATATATAGTTTTACAACTTTTAAAATTTCTCTAAACCTATGCATTATTCATGAGCCCAAAGGCTAGTTGGTAATAAAATACAAATGTGACAGAGAAAAACCCACCTTTTCTCTCCTATCTTAGAATTTGTTAACATTTCCAACACTTATTTAGAACACAGTGCTTTGGAGCCTACTTTAGCCACTCCCCAAGTCAATTTTCCCCTAGTGCGTGTTCATTAGTCTTAAGTCTATATGTGGTAGCTTGAGTGTTGAATCCCATGACTTAGTCCCCTAAGATATTTTTCTTTCTTTTTTTAACCCTTTGTTGTAGATTAAAAATATTTAGTTGACATTTGTTAACTAATATTGACCAAGGTATAACATTTCACAAGGATACCGGTCTAGTGATACGAACATAAGCACTAGAAAGGAAGAGTTAGGAGATGACCCATTATACACTGCCCAATAGAGAAGTCTAGTTAGAATGGAGGCTTGGAAAGAAACGAAATACATTCAAATGGGAAGCACCAAACAACTGTCATTAAGGAGAAAACCACCATAACTTCCATCCCAGGATCGTCATCACTCAAGGCCTTTAAATAGAGGATGATCGATCAAAACAACAATGACGACAACAACAACAACAACAACAATAATAAAAACACATCAAACAAGCAATTTATCTTTTTAGCATTTATTTCTTTCTTTAGTCGCACTTGGCATAGTAGCCAAGTATARTTTAGAGTAGATTAGCATTAGCATAGTGTAATCTATCCTCATGTATCAATAGTTTGGTACTTTGGCTCTAATTGTATGAACGTGGAGGTAACCATCCTTCTTTGTAATGCAATTGTAGTCTAACTTTATCGTTACTATTTTAACGAAAAGCTTTTGCATCTATTCCATTTTGTTTATCACACACTATTTAGTTTAACCATMTTTTTAGTTTCATCACACACTAGGCTAAATTTCCATTCCAAAGTTCAATACTTTCTTTAGTCTTTGTCTATGGTCCTAGGAGTCATTTACGTTAACGAGGTTATTCATATAACAAGTAACCAAAATGGCAGCTCCCTACCAGTGCAAAAACAATATTAGGCAGTTGACTTGTTAGTGAAGTGAAAAATCACCTCAATA
>SNQN01003352.1:18312-37173 GCA_008642245.1 Bassia scoparia | reverse complement strand
ACTTCTAGAGCAACAAGCACTCCTTCACAATCGGTCGCTATAATTTCACACAACATAGCGACATGGATAGACACCTACATGTTTAATATGCAGTGAGAGAGAGAGAGAGAGAGAGAGAGAGAGTAGAGAGAGAGAGTTAGTATCAATACTAACCCATCATTACCGTCCATCTTATCCTTTTCAAAATTCTGACCAGAAATCTAAATCTGACATCACAAGCGATCGCACTTTTATCAAGAAGAAATTCATGTTTCATTTTATGTGTTAATTTACACATCACCATTTTATGTGTGATGAGATCATGTCATTATGCAATAGATTTTAACAACCAATCTAGTCGTCATTCACACTTTTTTGACATCAAATGTGTATCTTTTTCTGATCAATTTTAAAATGCTGGGCGCTTAACAATTTAGCCAAGGCGCATATCACGATCTTACACTCCACTGGCGCCTAATTAGCATGAATATTTATGTTTGCTTCTTGAATCTTCAGCCAAATACCTTTCAGTTTATAACTACGAACACTAGATAGAAACACAAATCAGGGAATATATAACCCTCCGAATTTCTTCCTTGACTAAAGGAAAGGAACCCTTTTTTTACTATTGAAACAAATTCCAGACTGTGGTTAGGTTAGATGACGCTGAATCTTGCACTCTTGAACCTGACGCATGTAATCATCCACAAACTCTCCTTTTCTCATGTGCTATCATGTCCAAATTCTCCTATAAAGACCCCAGCTTCCAAATAAGAGAATGTGTGAGAAAATTTCGCTCGCAAAATTTTGCACCTCGATATAGAGTTTGAAGGAGGTAGTGAACCAAAGGATTCACATACACAGTAAGAGAACTAGAAAATAATCATCAACTTGAATAATCAGTTGTCTAATTGCTGTCCTACAAATTTGCTGTTAAACTTAACCAAATGCTCTTTGGCATACAACTGGACGCCATCGCCAGAGATTACAAGAGAAAGCTCAGGAACCTTGAATCCTGTAGGGCAAAGGATACATCAATGTAAAACCATGGTGATAGGGATTCGCAAGTTCCTCTCTTGGATAACCAGCATATAAACCATAACTCTTTGTATATCTCCCCCACATGCCTTAAGATAGGTTCATTTGAGCTGTTCTAAGGTGCATAAGTTTGAGCCTTTAAACATTTGGATACTGATATCAGAGTAGTTATGTAGGAGTAAGGCAATTTCCCATATGGATTCTGGTTATTTTCTGGCTCCGGGATGGAAACCACTAGTATTACTGCATTTTGCGCTGCAATCGCCTGAAATCCGATCATAAGGCATACTTTGCCCCCGGCGATTTTATTTGGGGTGAAAGCATTTGGTTGGACTAAGCTTGATGATGATAGCATATTCCCAATTGAGGAATATATGTAGGTTATCTCGATTCAGATGAATAGCAGGATATGGTACGTCTGAGGTATTTTCGCCCACATCGTGGAGATTAGAACTTGGCACTACGTTGGATACTCCCTTATTACAAACCGTTAACGCCATGCACTTGGTTTGTTTCGCTTTCGGGTGGGGGGGAAATGGGCATCCATTGATAGCGTCAATGGGATTGGGTTTGGAGAAAAAGAAACAAAGAAGGTCCATTGATCATTGTGGAGGTTTTAGCCTGACTTATATACCTAAACCTCGGGCTAGCTTCCCCCTCCGTTGATACTTACCCCCGTTCATTTGGCGTTTAGGAAGATGGGATACTTCCTAATATTGTCGGAAGGGTCGGTAGGGACATAGATGCATTGAATTATAGGGTTAGCTTTGTTGTTTAGGATAACTAAAGGAGGAACTACCAAGGTGTTGACTCTTATTCTTGAACCATCGGGCAATCTAACACACTTTTAACCTTCATGAGTTAATGTGTTATCACCGAATAGTTCCCACCAGGTACACACCTTTGAGTGCTATAGGTCTTAGACAAATCTGTTACGTAGTATTTACACATTTAATGATGTGTCAATATTAGGCTTATACACCTGTTGTAATTGCCTGGTGAAGATTGAGAGGAAATTTGCAAATCGGCAGATAATCACTCTAGTAGTTTTGTTCACACGCGATGGAGAATATTGAAAGGTATCCCTATGATTCCTTTCATACCTTTAGCTAAAATTTTACAATATCCACGTACATATTTAGCTGTATAGTTGAATTATTTAAGTTTTCTGGTGGTAGTAGAATGATCTTTCCCGACCCTTTTTTAAAGATGCGACCACTTAGTTTTTGCATTTGAGCTCATTTTTGCCAAGAGAAGAAGACCATTACAGATTATGTTGCAGAACAGTCTTAATAACTTAATATCTCTGTGAAATTTTCAAGATTTTTTATCAATGAATTCACGTTGCTTGGTTACACTTCTTCGAGTAGATCTGTAGGGGCATAGTTGAGAAGTAACTTATTCTAAATATGCTTCCTCTCCACTATCGTTGCGAAAAGAACCTATTGAGGGATTTTCACTCACTAACAAGTCAACTCGCTATATTGTTTTTGGCACTGTGTAGCGAGTCGCCATTTTGGTTACTTGTATATGAATAACCCTCGTTAACGTAAATGACTTCCTAGGACCATAGACAAGAGACTATAAGAACAGTATTGAACTTTGGAATGGAAATTTTAGCCTAGTGTGTGATGCAACTAAAAAAGATGGTTAAACCTAATAGTGTGTGATAAACAAAATGGAATGATGCAAAGCTTTTCGTTAAATAAGTAACGATAAGTTAGACTACAATTGCATTTACAAAGAAGGATGGTTACCTCCCGTTCCATACAATTAAGAGCCAAAGTACAAACTGATTGATGATACATGAGGATAGATACACTATGCTATTGCAAATCACTTCAAATTAATACTTGCGCTACTTATGCAAGTGCGACAAGAAAGAACATAAATTCTAAAAAGAGATAAATTGCTTTGTTTGATGTGTTTTATTAATTGTTGTTGTGTTGTTGTTGTGTCATTGTTGTTTGCTATCGATCATCCTCTATTTCAAAGGCCTTGAGTGATGACGATCCTCGGATGGAGTTATGGTGGTGTTCTCCTAATGACAGTTGTTTGGTGCTTCCCATTTGAAATGTATTTCGTTTCTTTCCAAGCCTCCATTCTAACTAGACTTCTCTATTAGGCAGTGTTAAATGGGTCATCTCCTAACTCTTTCCTTTACTAGTGGCTTATCTTCGTAATCACTAGACCGGTATCCTTGTGAAATGCTTAACTTGGTCAATATTAGTTAACAATGTCAAATAATATTTTTAATCTTACAACAAAGGTTAAAAAAAGAAAGAAAAATATCTTAGGGGACATAAGTCATGGATTCAACACTCAGCTACGCACATATAGACTTAAGGACAATTAACACGCACTAGGGGAAAATGACTTGGGCGAGTGGTAAGTAGGCTCCAAAGCACTGTGTTCCTAAATACAGGTTGGAAATGTTAACAAATTCTAGATGGAGAGAAAAGGTGGGTTTTTTCTGTCACATATTGTATTTTATTACAACTAGTCCTTTGCTCAATGAATAAATGCATAGGTTTAGAGAAATTTTAAAAAGTTGTAAAACTATATATCGATATCAATATCACGAATATACAATATTGTTATGGAACTAAAAATATTTGTTGACTTGTTGGCACTAAGTTGTAAGAGTTTGGCCAATAGCAAGTGCGACTAGCGATGAATTGCTTATAGAGAGATAGGACGATCATGTGGTGTTTCAGAATAATTTTCGCTCTGGCATATGAAAAATGCGTTAGAAGGGAATTATGATAAAAGCGGGCCAACTCAGATTACCCAACAATGGGGACGGCCAGTGAGAGCACGAGCTGCCAAGATTTCGAAAGAAGCACGAGGATTTGAAATACGAAAAGAGCAACAATTCAAGAAAAACTGTTAAAGGAATAACTCCACACGTGCTGACACCAAATGTGTCTCCCCAATATGAGTAATCGATGTATGAAACATACCCACGTTTGTGATTGATTCGATTCCGAAAGACACAGTGACTTCGTAATACGTGATTCACACTTGAAATCATGAGGCAAAGGTCAAACCAAGAGGCCAAAGAATTTTCTTTAATCATTTCTTCTATTTTTTTCGGAATTTCTGTAAACTAAAGATTTTTAAAATAATTTACATCTGGTGCATTCTCATGATTTTCTATTTTTCATTCACATCTTCTCATTTCTGAGTTCGCCATTATTTTAGATATTTTTCGTATTTTTCCTATGATTTCTATTAATTTTGCAAATATTTCAAAACATCAAAATAACGCCAGAATGACACAGAAAATATACTAAATAATCGAAAGATACGTGGAATGTTCCACAATCTCAATAGAATATACTTTCTTACACCAGGGATGTTTAGAATACATCCAAGATCTTAGAGATCGAAATGTTTGGCAACAGTTTATTCGAATCAGAATTTTTGAAAAAAACGATGAAGCGTATATACGAGGGACGAGCGTATATAACGCTTCCGTGGCGTATATACGCAGGGAACGAGCGTAATATACGCGTCTACCCCTGCTATAATACGCACACTTTTTCCTCTTCGCCGCCTATAAAGTACGGCCTCTGGCCTCTCGATTCCTGGGGAACTTATTGAGGACCCAACACGTTCAAACGACCCTTTCAAAAACTTCACATAGTCTCTTCCCCATACACATACACATTCAAATACGAGTTTCGCGCCCCTTTCTCGAATCGATTCAACCGAACGAAATCAAGCGGGTATAAACTCTGAGATTACTCACGTTTTCAAATTCGTTTTGTTAACACTTAATTATATTATCATCATCTTGCACAAATTTATTATTATGCATCATCGGTTATTGTCAATCTACCATGTTTATTTGTCTTGATTTAGCATTCAGATCAAGGGCCGTTTCCTTTTAGTTTTACTTTAACGGTTTGTTTATCTTGCAGAGCACAAGGTGAGATAAGGATACACATTTATATTATGCTTTACTAACCTTTGTCTTCGTGTTTCATTGTACATATTTTTGTACACACTTGTATATATTGCTTAACAAGACCGGGAATCATCACATGGTCCACATAAAGTCAGTAATTTGGACAACCGCTTTAGGCACCATAAACATTGAACATAATTAAAGTTGGTCACTTAGGATGGTAGCTCACTTTTTGTTTCTTACTAATTAGTAAGCCTACTATTTTAGAAATATTAGGTTAGTGCGCTTCAGGTCAAAATCGTTAGGCTACTTGTATTCAATAATTAATGACTTATGGAACTAACAATGAGACGAGTAGAAGGGCGCACATGCGGGCACGATTGGGTCAAAGATCTAGTCGCCGTACCATGTGCCCCGAAACCCACAGTCGGTTATTGGACCTATCTTGGGTGCATTAGTTTGGCACCAATGTTTCGGGCATCCACGTGATTAACCTGTATAGGGCCACGATGCGACCCCTCAAGTTCGGACAACACCCACACGCATTCACATGCGGATTTCCATGGCTTCGTTCCATGACGCCTGAAGCTGTGGGTACCACCCTGGAAGGCGGGAGAGCCTTACAGTTTTTGACGACTTCCATGGGGATAATCACCGTTTAGGTGAATGGACAGACTTGAAAGTCTGTAGTTCCACTATTCATAATTATTGAACTTTTGCTTGTGACCCTTCGAATAGAGGTCATTCCTTAGGCTCTTTGGTCTCAATATGGGCATGTTCTGTGCTCGAGATCCACCAAAGGGGGATTTTATCTTGGTTGCATGTGGTTAATAGGATCACATGGCCTAAGGTAAGTCCTATAATTGCCCATTCGCCGCGTATCGACCGTGTTAACTGGATGCGTGTATATAAGGGGTATCTCGGCCATACTCACCAAACTGTGGTGTGAAATTGGACCCAACTCTACTCTTACGCGTGGTACACATAGACTTAACCAAGCCGAACCTAATACGTTTCACTTAGATCCTGACTTAAGTGAATAAATCGGATTTGTGTTTCAATCAATGCTGCTTGCTTAACTTGTGACTTTTTCATCTAATTCAAGTATTAACAATCAATTAAGCCTAGCCCCTCAAATCTACTGGTTCAAGACATGACAGTTCGATGATCCATTAGGCCCATTTGTAAACATCAATTTCAATTCAATTCAATTTCAATCAATTCATCAATCAAATACAATCCAATTTCAAATCCAATTTACATTTCAATCCAATCCCAATTTCAAATTCAATTCATATTTCAGAATTCTAAATGATCAATCCAATTCAATTTCAAATTCAATTCGATCCCAATACCAAAGAATCTTTAAATCTGAACTAGGATTCGCACCTTTTGAAGCCTTAAAACCTGAATAGGTTAATTCCAATCTTAATTCAAGAACCCTTAAATCTGAATTAGGTTCAATTCAATTCCACAATTCAAGAACCTTAAACTGAATTAGGTTAATTTATCAATTTCAACCGCAAGAGCCTTAAATCTGAATAGGTTCGCTTTCAACTTCAATTAAGAACCTTAAAACTGAACTAGGTTCGATCATAGACTCAAACCTAGGAGCTTTGATCAGGCTAGGTCCATTTCACATTTCAAAGTGCGCTCGTAGGTCTAAGAGGTCCTTAATTTTGAAATATGCCCATCTTTGTTTTTGAATCTCTTCCTCGAGTCTAGCACTTAATAGAATTAGGTCTAGCCCATTTCAAGTCCAAGTTTCAAGTCCAGGTTTCAAAAATCAACACTCAAACTTATCCATTTCAAAACCAGTGTCGCAGTCCACTAAGTCAGTTTTCGTCACGACCCCGATGATAGGCCCAAAGAGGCAAAAAGTCAAAACAAATCCTACCTCCACAAAAGGCCATGTCTCTTGACCCTACATTCATACCATAAAAAAGCCTAATCCTGATACGTCCTTGGCCCAACTGAAAACAATGCACAAGTAACTACATCAAAGCCTCATGAGCACCCAAGGTCGGATCAATGATCCGTTGGTCTTCTATGATTGAATACAATAAGAAGTCCTGGTCCTAGACTATGCCATCAATTCCTTTTTCTTTGTTTGTTTTGTCAATGTCATTTAGGATGTATGCTTTCGCTATTTAAAAAAAATAAGCCTTTTCTTTTCTATTTCCATTTCTTGAGACTCTTGGCCCTCGAGGACCAAAAAACAATCAAAAAAAAAAAAATTCATCAAAAATCAAGTGGACATGCTCAAGTGGCCCTCTTTCATAGCTTCACAAAATTAATCCTTCCCTCCATTCCCTCAAACAAAGTCAAACATTCCACTGCATAGCCCTTTGAGCTTATTGCCCGTTTCTCTTGTTAGCCAATCAAGTACCTTTTATGACAAGCAAAGTTCAAAATCAAATTCAATAGTCTCTAAGAAATATCAAAGTCAACTTCAAAATCCAAGTGAACACCGAAGTCGGTATCAAATCAAAGTTGAATCGAAAAATTCAAAGTTCTGAAATCAAAGCGCTTGTCAACGTCACTTTCAAATTCAAAGTACAATTCGAGCCCTCACACCCCTCAACACCTTAGCCCACTATTACAACTCAAAAGTCCTCTCAAATGAGCATTGTCCATCACACACGACCTCACGAACTCACGATCGGCTGATTTCCCGCAAGGATAACGTAGTAGCCTCACCTCGAGTCCGCCAAACATTTAATAAAACAAAACAGGTTCATGAAGTGGGCTCGATTCTCTTTCAATCTAGAACCTGACATAGACTCATGTTGAACCTACCATCATAGCCAACCTCGCATCCAGTCCACATTCTTTGACCATTAGCCACAAATGGTCCTTTCTTATTCTCTCGACACCATAAGCCCATTCCTTTGGTCAACCTTCAAGGACTCATTGACTCAATCCCCGAGAGTTAAAGCCACCTGACCATTTTGGATTAGTACATCTTGTTGGGCGAACCTCATCCACTACAATCCTCACCACCTTCCCATGTTGTATAGCGTCAAACTACATTGTCCAAAGTCTCGCTGGGTCGGCGCTCGTCGTCATCATGGCCCCCTTAATTTCCAGTTGGGGCTTCTTGGTCTCCTAAAGGCCCTTTACGTGTTCAAGTCCATCGAAACTCACTTATGGGGACCCCGTCACTTTCAATGTCAATGTCAACTTCAATGTCGAAGTCAATTTCAAACTCAAAGTCAAATCTTAACTTTCAAAATCGAGTCGCGGTCAACAAACATAATTTCCATGCCACTTCTCACCTTTCAATTAGCACATCTCCATAGGCCCGGCCTTTATCCAAATATTCTTCAGGAACCCAGTCCTCTGTCATTTCATGTCTTGAATTAGACTGTAGACAAGACCCTTCCAAGCTCAAAAACCCTTTTCAAATTCGAATTCGCAAATTCAAAATGCCTCTAGCATTAGGCCAGAAACAATGCCCATTCAAATCAAAGACCCTTTCAAATTCAAAGACTCTCTCACAATCATGTCTTTGAACCAGACCTTAAGACAAGACCCTTTCAAATTCAAAGACTCTCTCAAATTCCGGCAGTTAGCTTACCGAAGAGTTCAAGGCCTGTCGAATATAAAGACTCTTTCAAATTCTAATTAATGACTGTTGCCCCTTCTTCTATACCAAGGAAAGTACAGCGGTCAACATGCCAATGCAAATTCTCTAGGCATCTACCCATATGTCGTCATCAAGGTAGTCCGTAAATCCTGAGTTAGGCTAATCATTTTCAAGTCCAATGTTCATTTCCCCAGTCAAGCCGAAGCGGAGAATGATCGCTCGAGACCCCAAAACATACAAGCGCATCAAAACCGCATTGGGATAACGGCTTACAGGTAAAACTAAACCAGTTGTTTGCAGGTACACGGACGAGGAAAAGGGCAACCCAAGGTCGCAGAACGTCTTGAGATTGCTCTCCGTCCCGAATCGAAATACTTTGATTTCGCTTACGAGACTTACGTCTCTCTAGACTCAGTTTCAAGTGCGGGTTCTATAGAAATACCCAAATGGAGTATCGATGATGAAACCTATACCACGTTTCGTGATCGATTCGATTCCGAAAGCGTAAGCTGAACTGTGAATGTGAATTCAACACTTGAAATAATGAGGCAAAGTCAACAACGAGGCCAAAAAGAATTTTCTTTAAATTCACCTTCTTCTCATTTTTCTGAGTCGCCAGTATTTTTAGTATATTTTCTGATTTTTCTATGAGTTTTTATGAATTGTTGCAATATTTACAAAAACATCAAAATATCGCAGAATACACAGAAAATACTAAATAATCAGAAAGATAGTGGGATGTCCCAGAATCTTCTAGAAATAACTTCTTGCACAAGGGGACGTCAGGAATAATCCAGATCTCAGAGGATCGAAATGTTTGGCAACAGTTTATTCTGAATCAAATTTTTGAAAAAAAACGAGAAGCGTAATAACGCAGGGACGAGCGTATATTCCTCCTCCCTGCGTATATACGCTCACTTTTTCCTACTTCGCGCCATATAAATAACGGCCTTGCCTCTCGAGTTCGGGAACTTTGAGACTCCAACCACTTCACGACTTCAAAAAACTTTCACATAGTCTCCTTGTCCATACACATACACATTCAAATACAGTTTTCGCGCCCCTCAGATTTCGATCATTCACGAACGAAACAATCAGGTAAGACTCTGAGGAGTTACTACGTTTTCAAGATTCGTTGTCGTAACACTAATTTTATTATCATCATCTGTGTCACAATTGTATTATATGCATATCGTTATGTCAATACTAACATGTTTATTCTGTCTTGATAGCATTCGATCAAAGGCTTTCCTTTAGTTGTACTTTAACGGTTGTTTTATTGCAGAGACAATGTTGAGAAGATAAACTGTCATATATGCTTACTAACCTTTGTCTTCGATGTTTCATTTGACATATTTTTGTCAACACTTGTATATATTGCTTAAGACAAACCGAAAGTCAATAACATGGTCACATAAAGTCAGATATTTGGACAACCGCTTTAAGGACCATAACATGACATGAATTCAAAGTTGGTCACTTGGGATAAGGTAGCTCACTATTTGTTTCTACTATATGTAACCGTACTATCAGTTAGTTGCGCTTTAAGGTCAAATCGATAGGTCACTTGTATTCAGATAATTTGACTTATGGAACTACAATGTAGACGAGTAGAGGCCGCTAATGTGGGCAGATTGGGTCCAAAGATCAGTCGTACCATGTCCCGAAACCCACAATCTGAGTTATTGAGACCTATCTGTGGGCCATTAGTTTGCACCATGTTTCGGGCGTCCGTGATTAACTTGTATAGGCACGGTTGCGATCCCCTCAATTCGGACAACACACCCCAACGCATCAATGCGGATATCCATGGCCGATTCCATGACACTGAAGTTAGGTCAACCCCCTTGAAGGGCGAAAGCCTTACACCACATCTAACTCATGAAGGCCTATAAATAGAGGTAGCAGGTTCAAATCAAGAAAACAATACAAACACAACAACAACATCATATCTATAACTTTTCGCACTTAGAGTTCTCTTAAGCCACACTGGCTTAGTAGCTAACTATATTTTAACAAGCGTGCATTTATATAGCTTAGGTGTTCATAGTCGTAGTTTGATCCTTAGTTTGCTCGTTTCATCCCAATTATGTAAATATGGAGGTAATTCATCCTTCCTGTAATACGATTGTAGTCTGACCTTTCTTATCTATTTAATTGACGGTTTCATTTCTATTCATCATTTGTTTGTTTTACACTTCAGTGTTGTTCCACAACAAAGTCATTTTCTTATGCTTCATCTTGTTGATAACTCTACCATTTTGGAGCCATTTTAAGTTTAGTAGGTAACTATATAATTTGTAATCAGAGGGGTAGCCCACCGAACTAAAAAAAATATGCGGGTGTGATGACTTGTTGGTGAAGTGCAAAATCACCTCAAAATATATTTAAAAGCACCAAACAATATAGGCATAGCCATGTGGACTCCTTTTGCAGTGGAATATTGACAAGTGTCAGTAATTGCCATGTGTATGTTTACAGGGATATGACAATATGGACATAACCATATATATGTGTCATCTCTTAACTCACAAAAAAGTCAATAATAATTCATATAACATACTGAACCCATTGACTTCAAGCATTGAATCTAAGAGGAATACAGCACCAGTCCACGTCAACATTTTACCTGGTTATTAAGTAGTAAAAAAGAGGTTAGCCCGTGTTTATTTACTTTTTAAATACGAATAATAATAAATAATATATAATTATAGATGTAAAAATATACTCCCTCTGTTAGTTGTACTAAGATAATTGACATTATTTATCATTAGAGGAAAAATATATCAATTGTTTCAAGTGAACCAAAACGGAGGGAGTACATTGGTGTTACAAAATAGATTGAGTAAAAGACTATTATGTACCAATATGATATAATATAAGTGACAAAGCTAATGAAATATAAGATAAGGGCATGATAAGAACTGTCCTTCCAAGTTTACAAAATATATTTAAACAAAAATTCATGAAAATAAGATAATAGTGAGGCGTTGAAGTGCATCACAAAATTGTGATGATCATGTATTGAACCCTAATATGATATGATTTTTGTCTTGGCCCCCATGACAAAATGTGATCATCTCATTTTCCGAAAATTTCCTAAAACCAATATGTGGACATGATTTTGTCTTGGCCCCCATTGAATCAAAATAGATAGGTTCATTTAACAATAACCTATGTCACGCTTTTATATAATAATATTTTAATATGAAAATTATAGGAAATTGGAATATAAATAATCTGAACGTTTGGCCTTCGCTCAAAATAATCCAGTTGAAGTTTTATCTCACAATAATCTATTTGTTCCATATATCTTCTCAAAAACAAGCCCATGTTAAAGTAACCTATACATTGTATGTTAAAAGCCCATGATAATTGTTTGACCTTCTAATTAAGTTTGACCAAACCTAATTAACCAAAATAACCCACTAATTATACAATGAACTAAACCACCATTACCATACCTTCACCTCTCACTACCACTAGACCACCACCCTTCATACCACAAGCCCACACCCTCTCACTGCCCCAGAACAGGCAAAACAACCCACCACTACCCTCACAACAACTCCCGACAAGCCACTGACACACTACCATGTGCGAGGTTAGGTATGGTGAAGGGTGGGTGGGGTTGTGAGCTTAGAGTGGAGGGTGTTGTGGTTGTTCATTAAGGAGAGGTGGTGAGGTTATAGGGAGTATAACAAGAAAAAGGAAATAAAAGAAGTTAACATTTTATAGGTTAAAGTGTCAAAATTGATTGTTTTGGGAGAATTGCGGAACAAATATGGATATTCTGAGATAACACTTCAACTGGGATTATCTGAGCGGAGGCTAAAAGATCAGATTATTGTTGATAAAAAAAAATACATAACGTATAATGCGTAGTATAAAGTAATGTGTACATAAAAAGAAAACTGCATATTAGCATATGACCAATATAGATATTCGGGACTAGCACGAGACAAAACTAGTTTTAATATAAATGGTGGAAAAAAGATACATGAAGAATTGAAAAAAAGTGGAAAATCTTATACAGAATAATAGAATTGAGAGTTTTATTAAGTTTCAAATACATGTGTTGTAATGAAAATTTATTAAAACTTAATTTTTCAACATAAAAATAAATAGAACCAAAAAATTAAAAAGGGAAAATGCGGCACTAATATTCACTCTAACCTTTTCTCTTCTAAATTTCGATCAACTTCCAGTTTGATCAGCCATGGCACGGAATCCAAGGGCGGGCGCGATTTGCAGCGGAGATAGCACGAGCTTCGATTGCTACCCACATTAATCTCAATTTGGTGGCAAGTGATGTTAAATTCGCAGAACTCACAGGAGGATGCACTGATTTGCACGCGAATGCGGTTCACTCTTCGTTCAGCGTGGAAGGGACTTCAGGCATTCTGTTCTTCGAAGCCAATAATTTTGCGATTGGCTTCAATCAATCCATACGAAGCAGCCTAGGTCACAAATCAATTTAGTGGATGAGGTGAAGTAACCCTAACTGTCATAACCTCAATGCTAGTGTTTCATAATACTGGGTTAGCTACTAATTTTGCTCCGCCCGTGTCCGGTGTCACTTCTGGCCCTATGCTTCTGCGTGTGAATGTCTGTGATTGAATCTAATTATGTTAAATTGGTGTGCGGCACGATTCGTTCAGAGGATGGAATTTGGGTTCCTCCATTGTGTTTGTTTTGGGGGCCAATCCTCCTTTTTCTTTGTTTAAGGGCTTTATTAAGCGTGTGTGGAAGGAATGTTGGGCGTTGATAAGATGCTTTTTCATTTCGCAAAGGAGTGTTCATTATTCGATTTCCCATTTACGTGAGACTTTAGAAAGTTTTGGCTAATAAGCGGCCATTATTGATCCCAAAAAAAGCCTATTATTTTCTTAACCTTGGATTGCCAGATTATGAGTATAGTATGCTGATTGTGAACTCCTGTGCCTAATTTGTGTGAATCTAAGATTTTTCTTTCAAATATTGGATTCATGTTTTGCGAGAAAATTACTCCTCTCTTGCCGTTCTTTTCTTTAAGGTGACAAAGCAACTGACAAGGGATAGATTGCAATTGCTCGGTGTTTGATTTGAGCGTTAAAGTGGATTCTCCTTTCCTTGATGAATTGTCTTTTATTAATGAGCAGATACTCTCACTTTGGTGCCCTATGCAGTATCAATGGGAAACCAGTCCAAATGTCGAAAGTACAAGTGTTTAGCCATGATAGCGGATCTTGTAAGCTTAAAGGGACATCAAGACTCGCAACCTAAGTCTTGCCTGCATTGTCACAGCTCCGCCAAAGGCTCAAATTAAGGAGACTGTTGTGGTTTCTCCTCTTGTTCAAAGAGGCTGCTAAGGTTATTTTGTTGATGCGTTGGTTTTCAACCTATAGTTAAGCCTACTAGGATAGTATTGCTTAAACCTACTATTACCCTACATAGATTAGGGGATTTATGTCTTAACTAGGCCTAATGGTGATGTTATCTGTTCTATGTCATATGGATGGGAATGTTACGTACTAGTGAGGTTGCTGATACCCCCCTTCCTAATGGATAGAATGCTAGTGTGGAATGTGACGGGGGGCTAATGAGTGTTAACAATAGATGGCTATTAATTGATTTTTGAATAGTCAGCTTGTAGTTTCGTTGGCCTTCTCGAGACGAAGGAAACCCTGAGAAAGATGGGTAGCCTTTTATATCAATCTTCAATGGCTTAGTGTTTTGTCCTCAATGCTTCTCGTGTGCCTGTTCGGGCTAGAGTTGTGCTTGCTTAGGATCCGTTGTCTTTGATGTAGATATTTTGAGATGGTCAGCCAGTGGATTACTTTTTCTGTAAGCTAGGGTGGAATAGATTTTTTTTTCTGCTCTAATCATATATGCTTTAATGATAGGGGTTAGAGGGATAAATTGTGGGCGGATGTGACAGCTGTTGGACCCAAAACTCAAGGGGGCTTGGGTTCTCAGTGGTGATCTAAATAGTGTATTGAATGATTGATGAGAAGATTGGCTCTCATGTCCGTCAATCCGAGTTATTACTGCTAGGTCTTATCTGGAGGTGTGTGGCGTTATTTGAATGCCTCCTCAGTACCGGCCAGTTTCTATACTCGGATTAACAAAAGGACGATGGAGATGCTAAGGTCTGCTGCAAGCTTGATAGTGTGATGATTAATGAAGCATGGCTTATTTGCTTCCTACCACTTTTTGCTATTTTTTTAATGAATCAGTCTCGGTATTGTTTCTTGTTGTTCTGAAGGTTAGGGACACTTTGTCGGCAGAAACCTTTCATGTACTTCAGAATGTGGTCTTCTGCTATAGACTTTCCTTAAAGTGCCAAGAGAAAGATTATGATAATCTCAATGTATGCAAATAGAATTTCAGTGTTGCACACTCAACCATTTAATGTAAGGATTTTAAAGGTTTCTTAAATAAAAAGATGAGAAGTAATTGGYTGGTCATCTCAAAGCAAGAATACCAGGTGATGGACCTTACTAATTTCCATCCTGGAGGAAGAATGGTGAAAATGATCATGGGCAATCTGACGATGTTAATGCTAAAACTGATCATGATGAGAACAAAATCCAGAAGGCTCAAACTTACATGAAGGTTGTTCAAAGGTTTCTTATCCAAACCAAAGTAGTGAAGGGATTGAAGAAATTACGCTTTGCCATGTGTCCTTCTTGTGCAGATATGTTGCATTATGAACCAGTAAGGACTGAAGTCATCCCTAACAACCCAAGTTGGGTGCCTGGAAATCAAAGGCCCYGAGTTGATAAGGATTCGAGGAGGGAGTTAGCTAATCCCTCTCGTTTGCCTTCTTCTGTATCAATCTTAAGTAGGTTGGGCATACCTAAAGTGGTCTAGTTAAAWYGTAAGATTGAAAATGGCTCTAATAGTTTGATTGAAAACGAATGAAGGAACTATTAAGGAGAMGGAACATGAATATGAAAAATTACTATCTTTATTCGAGTTATTCATCTCTATTGATATAGTAAAAGTCTTAATTACCCGAGGCCTCTATCTACTTGGTCTACTTCATCTGCCTATAGAGTATTTTGATGCTTTGGCTCACTCACTCTGAATTCTAAAGGGAAAAACACTACATTGCAAGCGCCTGACTCATGATTGCCTTCAAAAAAATTTACTAGAAAAACAAGATTTGAATTGGACACTTCTAAAWCTAAACCGTCAATCCTTAGTCTACTAACTCCACATCATATGATTGCTCAATCATAAAAGCATATTTTTCTTCAGTAGTAGCCTCAAACAACTCTTTAACTATATATATGATGGTTCTAAATATTGACAACCTGCACTTCACTAGATGATTCCTCTATTGTCTCTTTCTAAAAAAATTCCACTTTCAAAAGGCTCAAAAAAACTTTTTTTCAGGCATCTCTTTTTAGATGGGACCCAAATGAGGCTCCATTTARGAATTTCATTCCATGAATTCTCTATCTAACCGCTTTCATCTTTCAAATGAGGCTCCAATATAGGCACAAATTTAAGTATTACCCCTTGCAAAGCTTCGTCATCCACATGAATTGTGATTGCTTGCAATTTGCTGGTAGTTATCTATCTAATCATCCTATCCTTTTTTCCTATATCTTCTCTTCTCTTTTGCTAGAGGAAAATCATCATCATGTACCTTATCTTTGTAATTATATTCATCCCTCTTCTAAATTATTTTCCCCTTGTCTCCTAGTACTCATAATAAGATCTCCTCTCAATTTTGCTGCATAGTTGACTAGTAGGTTGACTAATTCCTTTAGGTTTGCCTAGCAGGTTTACTAATTCCTTACTTGTACACTTCTCCATTTTGGGATTTTAGTTCCTAGGAACCTATAGTTACCTAAATTTTTCTCTATCCCAAGATGGCCAATGATAAGACACCTCTTGCAACACACAAGTCAAATTGAGAGAGCTAGGACCCCGACAAGCCCTAAAAAGGCAAGTTTCCTTACACCGAGCACTTTTCCAAACACTTAGCACCCTCAAAAAATAAGTTTTAAATTCTAAACCAATTTTCACTTATTTTAACATTTTTTAAATTGTTCTGAATTTTTCTAAGTATTTTTTGCATTTTCGGAGTTTCCAGTAATTTAATTAAATTTTGAATATTATTAAACTATCCTAACACAACTCAAAAATCGAGAATTTAAACAAAAAATTACTGAATTTTACATGTATATTTTACATAGTTTTTCCATAATTTTTCGATTTATGGTTTAATATTCTAATTTCTTAAGAAAAACGCAAAATTGAGGGATACGAAAGCTTCGGAACCTTCCGGGTCGTAGATTGCTGCTAAGGATTCCACATTCATCCCCAACCCTTCGTGCAAGTAACTTGTCGGGAAGCTAGAAATAATTTTTCTTCTTTTTTTAAAATCGACAAATATTTGCAAGTAAGTCAGTTTGGAAAGAAAAAGGGGAAGGACCTAGTAATTACACCTAGGTTTGGGGCAATCTACATAGTTTTGGGCGTAATTCACTAATGTGTTTCCTGTTTTGGTATTTTCCTATAAATACAAAGAACATGACCTCATTTGCACTTCACGCTAGCAATACACACTTTCATAACCCATTCTACCCGTTTCTTCTCCTCCTTCTTTAAATAACTCTCTTACTTTGCATTATCAAATTCACAAATTCTTTTAACAATTCTTTTTACAGACATCAAATACATTTAAAGTCTCTTTCAAGGTTCGCTCTAAAGGTTCTTAAGGTTCTTGTTAGGCTACAAGAGTTTTAAGGGTACGAAGCTAGCATCATTCTTGATCGAAGCACTGTGTGCAGGTTAGGTCGTAGATACCTACATTTGTCCCTAGCCCAAGATAGCAAATGATAAGACAAACCCTAGCCTAAGTCATTTTCCTGAAAATTTTCGGAATTTTTCCGAATTTTTCTAAGCATTTTTTGGCATTTTTGGTAATTTTAGCAAAATTTAACGTAATTTTGGCGAATATTAATTTAATTACAAAAAATATCAAAATTCAGAAATTTCAACACAACACCTATTTTTTTCACAAAGCAATTTTGCATCGTTTTCCATAATTTTTTTGATTTATGGGTTTAATATATTACGAATTTCTTAAGTAAAATGGCAAAACCGGCAAAGCGGGCCATCCGGATATTTTGCCTCGAGACAAGCCTCAAGGAAGTAAATATCCGAGATCGCAATAAAACAGCTGGAATATAAATTAAATCACGCGTAATATTTTATTGATTTTATCTTGATTATATTTCATATGGCGTCTCTACTATTCGAGGTAAGGTGAGTCCGTAAAATATCCCGAAATCGGCAAATAAAATTTAGTCGCGAAATCGCATAAAATCACGCATATGTTTTATACGATTTTATCTCAATTTTATTTCATCGCAATCTCGCTATTCGAGGCAAGGTAAATCGACAAAATCTGGCAGGTGCTGGGCGTAATTACGCCCAGCTTTGGGCGTAATTATGCCAAGTTTTGGGCGTAATTACAGCCAAGCCCTCCCTCCTTTCGGCCGATTTTGACCCTTGCCTATAAATAGGAGAACCTTTATTCATTTCAAAGGACTTTTTCCGACTTTCTCTCTCTCTCTCTCTCTCTCTCCCCCTCTCTCTCTCACACTTGTCCAACTATCTCTCACTCTCATTCTCTTTCACAAACCCATTCAAAAACATTCAAATTAAACATATAAAAACACATTCAAACACTCTTTTGCATTAGAACTAGAAGGTTTTCAAGTGTTCGGTTCCTAATGGTCCGAAGCTACGTCCTTGGTCTTCGACATCGTGTTGCGAGGTAGGTTTGAGGCCAACGTCTCAATTCTCAACCCCCTTTTGCATGCTTGTTTAGAAATTCCACTTTCTATGTAATTCGCATGTAATCTTGATTAACAAACAACTTGGAAATTAAAATTAAAAGTAACCTTAAGGCATAAATTTCAATTCCTCGTACGAGTGCTTGCATGCTTGTCTCACAMATATATRATATGATTTAACAAAGACCTGCAAATTTCRTGTTTCACGCGTAATAATATAACTATGGACAACYGACATTAGGCTCCTGGAATACGGAATTAACAACACATGCCAYAACAAACTAGACACTATTTGCATAGTATTCTATTAAACAACCCGCCTAGTAACTTTGCGTGCTTAGGGTTTAAAACGGAAAATTATTTGTTGTTGTCTTTCGGAAAATGAACTCGYAATAACTGAGTAGAGGCCGCTAGATGCGGGGGGTGCTGTGCACTACTTCACCCTTACCCTTGTCCCCTAATCCAGACCTTTRGTGCACTACCAGACATAGAGTCCTTCGCCTTGCTTTATGCAATTATAGGCAAGGATTAAAACGGGTTCA